>PVKM010028090.1:0-18455 GCA_004027735.1 Carollia perspicillata
CTCCTCCTCTCCTCCTCACCACAGGAGCTTTGCTAGGGGACTTCTCCCCCATGGATGCTTTGCATGACCCCTCAGGAGGGGCTAGACCCCTGCAGTGGGCCCCACCGCCCCTGAGGAGGAAGAGATATTTATCAGGCCCTTGGAGCTGTGAGGGCCTTTTCTGGATGACAAGCAGGCCTCCCTGCCACTAACTAGCTGGGCGACTCTGGCTCCCTCCTCTGCTCCCTTGAGGTTGGGTTTCCTTGGCTCGAAAAGGAGGAAATAAGAGCGGCCCCACACCCTTAAGTTCCAGAGGGTCTGGGAGGGGCGAACAGAGGTAACCCAGCAGGCCCCTTGGAGGGGGCCAGTCAGACCCAGATCCAACTTGTGATGACACCGGCATGGGAAAGGTGGCGGCCACCAGGAGCCAAGCATTTTCACTTGTAGAAGTCTCCTGTAGCCACCTTATTTATTTTCCCAGGGTTAAGCTCCCTGGATTTAAAGAGCGAGAACCTCCCAACAAGTCTTTTGCTGAATTTCGATGTAAATAAGAACATGTGTTCCGGGCCTTTGTTCCTCCTGGCTGCCAGGAATTGGATTGGAGAAGGAAAAGGTGTTCTGACCAGTGTGTGGGCCCAGGGAGCTACCCGGCATGGGGGCTACCTAACCACAGAAGGACAGAGAGCAATCCAAGTCACAGTAGCCTACAGTACTGTGTAGCCTTGAGCTGCCTACAGTAGCTCGAGGGGGCAGGCTGTTCTGGGTGTGGGGAAACCCCAGGGCTCCTCAGGCTACCACTCCCCAGCGAGAAAGAGTTCAGTGCAGCGGGAAAGGGCTCAGAAGCCGGAACCCCTGCCCCTTCACAGATGTGGGGCCCCTGAGGGGGACAGGCAACCTCTCTGAGCCTCAATTTCCACACGTGGGGTGTGGATTCGTTTGCTAGAGCTGCTGTAACAAAGTGCCAAAAACTAGGTGGCTTGGATGACAGAAATTTCTTGCCTCACAGTTCTGGAAGCCAGGGCCCAACACTGAGGTGTTGTTAGGGTTGGTTCCTTCTGAGGGCTGAGGAAGGGATCAGTTCAAGGGCTCTCTCCTGGTTCATAGATGGCCACCTTCTCTGTGTCTTTTTTACATTGTCTTTCCTCTGTGAGTGTCTGTCTCTGTGTCCAAATGTCCCCTTTCTATAAGGACACCAGTCATCCTGGATTAGGGCCCACCTTAATGGCCTATTCTTATCTAATTCCCTGTGTAGTGACCTATCTCTACATATGGCACATTACTAGGCGTTAGGACTTCAACCATGAATTTTGGGGTGGGGTGGAGACCCAATTCAACCCACAACAAGGTGGCTGTGATGGTGATAGGAGATCGGGGGTAAGGAAGTATTCACAAATGAGTTCCCTTTATTCTCCTGGAGGCAGGGGCAGCCTTCCTCTTGGGGACATTTCTATGGTCCTCATCTTCCCTGGGCAGGAGAAGCAACTCTTGCAGGACTCTTGTTGGGTGGTTCCCCGGCATATTCCTGAGGCTCGCACCATGCCCTCTGTCGTGGACATGGGCCAAGAGCTCAGCATCAAATGTCACAGGGGCTCAGAAACCTGGGTCAGTGAGCTCTTCCAGACCTGTTTATTCTGCCCTGAGCGTCAGGCCTCTTCACGTAACAAGCAGTCTGGAGTGGTAGCCAAAATCCCAGGCCCAGAGTCAGGCCAGCCGGCCTTCCAGTGCCCCACCCCCGTCCCTCAGCATTAGCACTCTGCCAAGGCCTGATAGCCTTGGGAACCAAGAAAATGAATTGCATACTTTGTGTCTGGGATAGTATAATCTTGACTTAAATCTATCAAGTTTACATATACTCACTATCTGTCCTGTTACATGGCATGTCCTCTCGTGGCCTCTGTCTTCCTGGCAGCCCATCCAGGCTCTGCTTCTTTCGTGTCCCTTTTGAATTTGGACAGCTGCTCTGCACCATTCGCTTTAGTATCTAATTTGTAAACCGGGCAATAGTTCCTTACGCCAAGCTAAGTCCCCATCCTGGGACTACTAGGTCTTCAGGACATCTCCAATGAGCCCACCATGCCCCTTGAGGCAAAGACCAGCTTCTGCCCTGGGAGGGCCCAGCAGGCAGGCAGGTTGGGGGCGGGAAGCAGCCTTGCCAGGCTCCTAGCCCCCCGCTGCAGTGGTGAGCTGAGATGAGCTTCGGGGACAGGGACAGACCTAGTCCAGGTATGCCAGGTGTGGCTGTAAGGAACCCTCCCACAGCAGCATCTGCGCCCTCTGAATGACATTGAGAGGACAGTGCTCTGATGTGACTACTGGGGGCTCTGATGCCCCAGGATGCTGAACAGAGTCTCCCGTAGGAGTGGACTCCCTGATGTCAACCAGGCAGGAAGAGGAGGATGCTGGGACAGGAAGTAGTTTGGAAGACGGACCCCAAACTGGTGAGGAGCTGCCACTTTCCCATCTGCGGGCCCCTATGTGGGGACCTGGAGCCCAGGGGTAGGGAGGAGATAAGTGTTGTGGGCAGTGGCCACTGCCCAGAGGAAGCTGAGCCAGGCAGAAGGCAGTCGTGGGTGGCCTTGAGGGTTCTGAGAGCAGCCATGTTGGTGGCAGTTGTCAGTTAATCTGTTTATGTCCCTTTGGTGCTTCCAAGAGCCCCTGTAAAATCTTGATAAACTGTCCAGCTGGGTCTCAACTGAGCTGGGCCCAACCGAGGGAGGGTTCTGCGTTCAGGGTGAGGTCAGAGGGCAGGAAGAACAGGTGGGGCCTTGTGATGCCAGGGGTGTGATGACACGGGGAGACCCGCCCCCACCCTGTTGCCAGCGCAGGAGAATCCAGGTGAGGATTTGATGAGGACACTGGTGAAGGAGGTACGGCCACCCATGTGACTTAACCCCTTCTCTGGGCTTTTCTGGGACAAAAGAAATGACCTCAAATGGGCACACTGTGCTAATGGTGCAAGCACATGCTTTGTCTCCTCAAACACTTATTTCCAGAAAAAACGTGATCTTCCAGGATGTGTATTACCCTTCCTGTTTTAAAACGAGGCTCAGGGAGGTTGTGTGAAGGGCAAGGGTCAGACAGCTAGTTAGAAGCAGAACCAGGGTTAAAGTCAGACTTATGTATTCGAAGACTAAATGCCTTATAATCAGTTAAATAGCTTATATTCGGTTAAATTATTTTCATCTCTATAAATTAGTATGGAATTCTGGAAGGCGACACAGCTGGATATAGACAGGCATGGATTTGTAAACCTGATTCTGCCAGGCCAAAGGTTAATTAAAATAGCATGTCCTTTTCCCTCGGGGGTAAGAAGAACTTCATACATTATTTTTGTTTGAGGCATCTCTGAACTACACAGACATCTGCCTCAGATGGATCAGAACCATCGGACGCAATGAGATCCCGTTAATGGGTGATGCCCGACTAACACTTTTTAGAGGCCAGAACGACCAGTGCAGCTTACTCGGGGTTTAAAAGGGCGGGAGAGGCATTTACAGCAACAATAAGAGCTGATTGCAAGGATTTCTCTGCCAACTACATTTATTCTAAGAAATCTTAAAATTACTGAGTTCAGTAGCTATCAACTGAGCTCATCAGCTGAAGCTGCTGCTTAAAATGTATGTGTTTAAACCTCCACTGGAGCTAAGAATAGAAGAGGAAGAGAATTGCCCCGGAACTCTCTTTTATGGAAAATTTGGCTCAGCCCCTGAAGAAATGAAACTTTACAACAGTTTAAATGCGATTTGAGAAACTCCCCATTAAAAGCATCTCTCCAAATAACGCCTTCTGCTGTTTAACAGAACTTAATCAGGACACGAAAATTGTTCTTGAAAGCATTTCCGTGAACTCCTTAAACTACATACTTTCAGAGTGAAAAATTAATGCATTCTTAAGCTTTCATGCTTTCTTTCCAGAAAAGTCAGTTACCAATATGCATCACTTATAAACCTGAACAATGGAAAAACTTTCAACCCCCCCCAAATATATCAAAAGTGGGGTTAGATGGAGATACCTTTATATAATTACAGTAATTTTTTCCCTTCAAAGGGTTTTCTTCCTTTAATGATAGAGGAGCAATTTTTTAAATAGTAAATCTGGAATTACAGAGCAAATTTTACAAGAACAAAAAGGTAAAAGACTTTTGTCCCCTTGCTCCCGGAGACAAGGGGGGGCTAACATGTCAGTGTGTTTGCTCTTGCTTTGTTTTGCCTCTTCTAGGCTTGGTTTCTATCGTTTCCGAGTGTGCTGTTAGTTATGCCCCGCGTTTTGTTCTAGACAGGCTGGTCACCTGGCAGATGGAGGTCAAGGGCGGGGCAGGAGGCTGAGCTGCCACCCCGCTGGGATCGCTGGGATCCGGGGTGAGTCCTTTCTCATTCCAGGCCCCACGTTTACACAGGTTGGTCGCTTACGCAGGTTGGTTCCAAGAATGTGGAAAAAAGCAACAAACCCTCTGCCCGGAGTTACATAGCACCCTGCTTGCAGTGCAGCCCCCAGGTCCAAACCCCTTAACCAGCCAGGAGCCTCAGGTTCAAAACCCCTAAACTAGGGGATTTTACTGACCCCTTGGCAGCTTACACATCTGCCTTCTTGGGGAGGCTGCCACAAGCCCCTGATGCTTTTAGAGCCCTGTGCGTTCTGAGTAAGAGATAGGAGGAAGGAGCCTTCCCAGCACCCTGGCTCCACCTCCCCCTGCAACCTGGGCGGGCTCTGCGGACCTTGCCATCGGGCTGCAGGAAAAGGGAGGTCAGCAGGCTTTCTGCACCATCCCAAGTCCACACTGCCAGGGACACTTGGATGGAAACCATCACGTGCTGCCTAGTGGTGCTTTGGTCAGTGACAGACCACATGTACACGGTGGTCCCCTCAGATGGTGACGGAGATGAATTTACTGTAAGAGATGGAAGGCTACCTGGTTCAGGAGGAATCCTCTTGCAACAGCCAAAATCACACATCACCACGACAGTCCCCGTCCCTTTAGGTCTTTAACTTGATTTCTGATTCCTACTGAGCCTCAGGCAGCCTTTCACTCCCTCCTGACTGTCACTGTGATGGTGACCCTCGCTTTACCCAGCCAGTTTCTTCTCGATACTTCCGATCAGTCCCGCCCACATGCCTGTTCAGGGAGCAGCGCTGATGGCTCTCGTGTTCTGTTTCCTGACCCAGTCAGGAGGCAGCAGGGGAGGGGCTGTGTGGTGCACACGAATGTCCCGGTCCTCACCTCACTCCCCCTCACTGACAGCCTCGCCCAGGGCACCTTCCAGTCCTGTGGGCTCCGTTCACGGTCAGCGCGCTGTGCTGGCGCGCCCTTTAGTCTTTGATACTGCCTTCTTACTGCGCCTCTCCCGTGTGTATATGAATGAGTGCTCACCAGGCAGAGTGCTGTCTATGGTACTCAGTGCGCTACCTTGCTGCACAGGCTTGTAGCCTGGAGCAGCAGGCTATGCCGCTTGGCCTAGGTGTGCAGTAGGCTGCAGCATCTAGGTTTGTGCAAGTGCACGCACTGCTGTTCACACAATAAGAGCACTGCCTAATGACACACTTCACAGAATGTATCCCTGTCATTAAGTGGCATGCGACTGGCTTGGGTCAAGGTCAAGAGAAAAGAAACCACTGGTCAAGGCTTAAGGAACAGTTGTTTCTTGTGCCCTGTGAAATGGCCCCAATTCACTACATGCCCTGACAGGCACTCAGTGCCACCTGGCATGTGGCTGCACCCAGGCCTTGTCCACACAGCATTCAGAAGCAGCCAGACAATGGCTAAGAGCCAAGAGTTGCCAATGTCCTCAGCCACCATGTATGGTAATTGTGGCACATCCCATCTTTTCTTCCAGGGACACAGCCATGCCATCTTCATGGCAGGGCTCAACAAGAAGGTTAGTTGGGGACAGAGCCGGGTGCTGGCAGGCAGGGCAGAGGGCCTAGTGGGGCATCTGGGGACCCAGAGGTGAATAGTGCCCTGGGAGGGACTTCTAATTGAGAGTCTGGAAGAAGGGGGAGAGGGATGGAAAGGAAGCTTCCACTTACTCGGTACTTACTGCATCCAATACTGTGTATGCAGTAACCCTACTACTCGAGCTTCTCAATACCCAGGTGAGATAGGTATTGTTCAGCCGTTTATGCAACAACTGTTCTGGGCTGGGGTCATTGTGCCAGACCCTGGAGAGACAGCAGCAAACAAACACCGAGCCTGCGCTCCCACGGAGCTCACTTGCTAGTGGGGGAGCAGACAAGAAAGAATTGGGTGAATAAGCACGAGAGGACAGGTGAAAGTGACCCAAGGAAAAACCAAACTACCTCAAGTGACAGCAAGGGATATAGTCAGGAGTGTCCTCCAGAGCTGTGCATGTCGGGACAGACCCCAGGCCAAGGGCACAGTCAGGCACAGCCCGAGGGTACAGGTACTCGGCCCAGGCGGCGGTGGCAGGTGCTTACAGGCCACGCCGGGTACTTCAGCCATTGTACTGAGTGCGGGTTGAGATGGGGACCATCATGGGTTTTTAAGCAAAGGAAGGACAGGCTCTGGCTTCCATTGTGAAAGCATTGCCCTGGCCTCTGAGTGGAACGTTAGACCCAGGCAGGCAGGAGAGAGAGCGGGGGCACGTTATGACCCCTCATTTACAGATGAAGATTTGGAAGCTCAGGAACATACGTCAAAAATCTGATCATACCACGACCATACAGAATATTTGAGTGAATGCCCTTCACCTTTAGGATCGAGCATGAGCTCCCAGACAAGATCCTGCAGGGCCTGTGTGGGCTTCCCTCCCCCAGATCACCAGCTACCCCATTGCCTTGGGCCTTCTCTCTCTCTAATCCTCAAGACGCTCACATTCCTGAACTTACCTGGCCTTTGGGCATCTTTCCTGATACCTGCAATGCCCTCCTCCCACCTGCTCACCTGGCTAAATCAAGTCCTTGTCTTCATCTCCTTAAACACCTTTTCTTAGGGAAGCCACTCCTGTCCCCCTAGACCAGGACAGGTGTGCCGAGTACCTCTGTAGGGCCCCTCTTCCAATGTGGCTGCGCTCTCCACCTTTGAGAAGCCCTGCTCTTTGCTAGCCCCACCCTGGGCTCCAGAATACCCAAGGGCAGGCTGGCTCCTGCCTGTTCACCCCTCTGCACTGCAGCCAGGCACGCGGTCTGGCATACAATGTGAACGCTTGATCAAACTACTTTGTGAGCTGAATAGAACATTTGCTTCAAGGTCACACAGCTGATAGGTGGGAAGAACAGGGTTCAAGCTTTTATTTATTTATATTCGTTATTTCCTTTTTATTGAATTTATTGGGTTGACCCTAGTTAACAAAATTATACAGGTTTCAGGTGCACAGTTTTATAACACATCGTCTGTGCACTGCCTTGTGTGTTCACCGCCCCAGTCAAGTCTCCTTCCATCGCCATTTATCCCCCTTTACCCTCCTCCACCTCCTTCCTCTCCCCTGCCCCTGACCCCAGCGAGGACCACGCTGTTGTTCATGTCTGTGACTCTCTCTCTCTCTCTCTCTTTTTCTTTTTTGCTCAATCCCTCCTCCCCTCCATCAAGCCCAGCCCCCGCGATGGCTCTCAGCCTACACTTTCTCTATGTGCGTCTGTCTCTGCTTTGCTTGTTAGTTCATTTTGTGCATCTCGGAGCCTGTGGTCACAGATTATTCTGAGTGGGGCTGCTGTGGGGAGGGGATTGGAAGAAAAGTTGATGGGAACCTTCGGTATGAGTCTCACAGAATCTCAGTCCCAGAGAAGGGGCTGTTATTATTACAGTACTAGAGTCTACTCAAAGGTTTAGAGGTAACTACGCATTTCCTATTTCCAGCACTTATTTGCATTTTAATTAAAAATAATGTTTAAAATTTGTTGTTTGCCTCCATAGAGATCATAAACTCCACTAGGGCTTCTACATTATAATTTTCAAGAAATTAAAAACATGATTTCCGTGCAAATATATAGTGAACACATGTCACAGGTTTAACCTGATTCATTAGTTAATGAGGGAACCAGTAAGGTGTTATGATTGGTTCAAAGGATCCTTTGAAGAGCAGACATTTATACAGGCACTCAGGAATGCTGACATGATTTTTGCTAATGGTTGCAGACTTGTCACTGTCCTATAGGGCAACAAAATTTTATGTTTAGGATCATGTTTTCTACGTGGTAGAAATGAAGTGATCTCTACTGGAGAACATTGATTTGCACTGTCATCGTTTTTCTACATTGTAACTTCCACCCTTAAGAGTCGTGAGATAGCCTAGCCAATAGAAATACAGTCAAAGGAACCGATCTCCATGGAATCCAATACTTTCTAGAAGGTCTGTTCAATCACGTCCCTCACTCCATTGGAAACGTGGTCAGTCTTCTCCTTTGTGCATTCCCAAGTCTTGGAGAATTTCTTCTGAAGGACAGAGATCAGAGCATGTCCCCCTTTGGCCTTTCTGGCCTGGAGCCTTGCAAACCCTTGGGATATATTATGTAATGTTTGTGGGATGAAGTTAGGAGGGGATAAGGGTGAGAGAGAATTTGACAGAGAAAGAGAAAGAACAGAAATAATGGCTGCCGTTTACTTCTTGGCCGAGCGTGTGTGCCAGGGATACTGCCAGTATCACATCATTTAATCTTTGCAAAGTCTCTGTTTTGTAGGCAAGGAAACTGAAGTTCAGAGAGGGGAAGTATTGATTTGGTGGCTTTAATGTTTCATGTTCTCCTCTATAAGGGGGTAAGCTCTATAAGGGGGTAGTTCTCTGCCATATCTGTGTCTGGCCTACAGAGTGTGTTGAATGCATATATAAGTGAATGAATGAATGAATGAATGAATGAATAGGGTAGCAAAGCTAGGACCAATTCTCAGGTTTATTCAAACCTCCACATCCCGTGCTTTCCCCACTATCCCTTAAAAAATAGCTGTTCTTTATAAGTACCTGGGTGGAGCTATAATTTTTTTATGTTGTATTATGTATCTTTTATTTTATTTTATGTTTTCCAATGTAATTGAGATCTAACCGATAAATAACATGGTATTAGTTCTCGGTATAAATCATAATGCGTTGATATAGGTATACATAATTATGAAATGATCGCTGCAGTAAGTTTAGTTACCATCCATCACTGTGCACAGTTATACAATTTTTCCTTCTTTGTGATGCATACTTTTAAGCTATACCTCCTTGGAAACTTTCAAATATACAGCCCAGTAGTGTTAGCTGTAGTCATTATGTCATACATCACATCCCCAGAACTAATTTATCTTATAACCGGAATTTTGTCCCTTTCGACCACCTTCACCCACTTCCCTGGCTCCCCAGCCCCAGGCCCTGGCAACCACAAATTTAATCTCGGCTTCCTTGAGTCGGTTTTATTAGATTCCACACGGGAGTGAGATCATATGATATTTGCCTTTCTCAGGCTGGCTTCCCTGAGCATAATGCCCTCAAGGCTGGACAGGCCTACTATTTAACCCCTTAATTGGTCTGGCCAAAAAAGAAAAAAAAGTGTTTTAATTAGCAGAAAGTTTATGGAGTTTAAAATACCTATCTGGTTATACTTTTAGTAGCAGATAAAGTGTGAAGCAGAAGAGAATTTTGCAGGCAATGCTATTTTAAAAAGTCTCCCAATGAGGAAAATATGCAAGGATAGTAAAAAAGAGGAAAGGTCATGCCTGATAAAAGATTTTTTTAATAAGCAAGGTCTGAGTCAGAGTAACTAATGACTCCAGCTCATGGTCTGCAGTAGGTACTGAGTAAACATGACTAGCTGACTGATGCCTTGTGAGAACTTTCAGACAATGATGAGAAGCGCGCATTAGTAGTTATTTAGGGGAAACTAGTAATAGTAATTATTTCCGGAGGGGTAAAATACTGCTTAGCAAAGGTATAAGTTTTGCTCTTGTATAAAGCACAAGTTCCTGGGCAAACTATAAATCTCCATTTGAATCACCGCATGTGGAAAATGAAGAGGGACAGGCCCAGATGAAAGTAGGCCGTGGAGATGAGGCATTTATTTGAAATGGTTGCCTGAAGACAGATTTAGCACATAAAATGTAAAACTACCCCAACCTACTCCCCATTAATGTGGGAAAGAGTTTGCCAACTTCTCTCCAGAGTTAACGCTTGCTAGGAATCCAAGCTCTGAGGCACCTGGCCTTGGGCTGGCCACCCCTCACCTCTTTCCTTCCCTTTTGTCCAAACTGAGCTGAAGTGCTCCTTTTCTGCCTTTGAATTAACATGCAATAGGCTTGGTGGATGACTTCCAAATTTTACCTGATGTTTCTCAAAGTATAAAAAGAACGTCTCCTTGGTTTTGGGTTATCAAACATCGGCAATGTTAGTTTAGGTATGGAAGCCCAGAAGCAAGGGTTGGGGTGGCGGGGTGGTGATAAAGGTGAACAGGAAATCATGAGGTAAAATATTTGTAAGAGAATCCCAGCTTGCAGGAGGCCATTCCCTTCAAAACTAGTATAGTTTCTAAAAAAAAAAAAATAAAGATTTTATTTATTTATTTTTAGATAGAGGGGAAGGGAGGGAGAAAGAAAGGGAGAGAAACATCCATGAGTGGTTGCCTCTTGAGCACCCCCTACTGGGGATCTGGCCCCGCAACCCAGGCATGTGCCCTGACTGGGAATCAAACCAGTGACCCTTTAGTTCGCAGGAGGCACTCAATCCACTGAGCCACACCGGCCAGGGCAAAACTAGTAGAATTTCTATTTAGACTAATCTCTCTCTCTCTCCACACACACTTCTCCCTTTTTCTTCTCTCTTCTTGGCTGTCTCTTACACACATTTCAGCATTTCAGTCTTAAAAGGGCAGGCCAGTGGCAGTTGAGAGGACACAATTCTGTTTTTCCAAAGAGTCACATGCTGCCATGTTTATTGATCATTTTTTTTTTTGAAGCATAGCTGTTCATGGTAGAAATTGTCAGGTTAACTAGAGCAAAATACTTGCTAACCTATTTTGTGTTAGTCTTAGTGACCCAGAAAAAAATATCCAAAGTTTTCCATAAGGAACTCCTGGTGAAGGACTTCAGCTTCTTGAATGACCAAGAGTTGGCTACTCTGACAATAATTCATGTTAACATTTCCGTTTGGATGTCATGTCACCCTGATAACTTTGTTGAACCTCTATCTTCTTATCCTGGTCGTGTTGTGATTTTTCTTCCTATGGCTCACCATTGAAGCCAGCGCTGCCCAATGGACCTCTCTGTGATGACAGGAATGCCCTTTATCTGTGCTGTCCAAATGGTAGCCTGTAGCCCCAGGTGGACCAGTGAGGAATGTGAAGCCTGGGGGTTTGTGGCTTATCAGCCACCATGTGACTTACCAAGGGTCACCCTGGCAGTTAGTGACAGAATCGGAATGAATTTCCTGTCTCTTGCTAGGATGTGATGGTACCTCATGTTTAGATTTCATTTAGACAGGGAAAAGGAGGAGCCATTTCAGAAAGGGAGACCTACTTTTTGCACCTAATGACCGAGTGTGTATGTGGGCATACTATCGCCCTCCTCTGGCCTTGCGCATAACAGGCGACATAGAAACCAGCAGTGCTAAAAATACAGGACTGCTGGCTTAGGGATTAGGGCTCAGAGCCACAACGAACAGAGCAAATCACGAGGTCCCTTCACTGTCTGCCTAAGGCTGTTCAGAACAGGTCTGAGTACTGGGTTCTGTGTTTATTATTTATTCATCCATCAATTGAATACCTACGATGGTCTAGACAGAGTAGGTGTCGGGAGTAAAGAAAACGGGTAAAGACAGCCGCAGCATTCAGGGCCGCACGGCACTGTCCATTGGGGCACACAGGCCCGAGAAGGTTGTGCCTTATCTTTGGGGGTACTGGTAGGTTAGGGCTCTGGAGGCCAGATCTGGGTTTGAAATCAGTGCTTCACTTACTAACTAGCTCTGTGACCTCGGACACACGACTGAGATTAGCTCAGCCTTCTCTTTAAGGAGAGAGAAAACGGGGCTGTTGTTGCTAAGATGACATAAAATCATGCACTTGAAGCACTGAGCATAGTGCCTCCTTCCTAGCGGACACTCATCAACTGCCAGCACTCACCACCACGACTGCTGCTGGTGGTGTTAGCGTCATCAGAAATAAAAATGAGCCCTGTGAGGCATCATTCCCGAGATAAAGGAGCCAGAGGCACAGTGATGAAAAGGGTCAGGGCCAGAATTTGAGGCAGGTCTGAGCTGGCCGCCCTCAGGAGGGAGAATTCACCTCTGGGCCCCACCCAGAGAGCGCAGCCTCTGAGCCAGAGGGCTGGAGTTCTGGGCGTGTGCAAGCCTCTGACCAGCAGGGGCGTCACAGGCGGAAACACCAGGCCCACTGAGAAGCCTACCCTTGCCACACCTGCAGTGTCACTTCAGAAGTTTCCTGAACTCGTATTTGTTGTCCTGGAGATGGGTGTATTCACGATGAGTATACACTTTAAGTCAAACAATGCTGTTCCCAGCACCTGTTGTGGCGGGTTCTAGAGTAAGTGAAAGAACCACGGAGTTAATGTTCCTGCCCACGATTCAGAGATCCCGCCGTTCACCCATCTATCCACCCATGCTGCGAACACTGAACACCCACTGCGAACCGCCATCCTGAAGGCACTCTTCCTTATACACCGTATTTTTCCTATCAGGCAGTATTCTCAGTTCAAGGTAGAAAGTGGTGAGTGAGAGGCCAGATGCCCGTTGGTGGGTGCGGTTAGAAGAGGCAATGAATGACTCCTCCTGGCAGGTCTGCACGCCCAGCCCGGCAGCGAGTGGGACTGTGGGGACAGTGGGGACTGTGGGGCGGGTGGGCAGCTCGCAGCCGAGAGAGACCAGTATGAAACGATTAACTACGGGTGGTGCTGGTGCGTTTCCCGGGCAGCGGATGTCTACGTGCATAGGTGGGAGAGCCTCTGCTTCATGCTGTTGAATAGCTCCAGCCATTAGCATTGTGATGCGTACACACTAAGGAACCAAATGATTTGGGTTTTGTTTTGTTTTACTTTGGTAAATTGTTTTTAAAAGTCTGTTGGGAGCTGGCAATAAAGGCGTCTGCAGCGGCGGGGGAGCCCGCCCAGGCAGGCCTGAGTTGGAACCAGATGGAGGAGGAGTCTACCGAAGGAAGGGTAGCGGCATTCCAACCGCAGGGTCCTGTCTGGGTGAAGCAGGCGAGGGCGTGCTCCGGTGAGCAGGACTGCCACCTGCGGAAATGTTTGCAGTCCGAGTGCAGTAGGTGCCCCGGGGCATCAGGGCGACGCTACCCAGCTGGTCCAATGGGAGCGCGCCCAGGACCCCAGGCTTAGCTATCTTTAAAACACCCAGCAGGTACCTCGCAGCGCTCAGCTATCAGCCTCGGGTGAGTTTTGAATACACTTAAGGAAACTTTGACATAGAAGCAGCTCCATGAGCAGGTCCCTGGTGGGGAGGAGGGCAGGAGGCAACAGGTCCCCCGGCCACTGGGCTCGCTAGCACCTCTAGGGCAAATGCCTTTCCATGCCAGCCTCCTCTCAGAACCTCTCCGGATGCCTTCCCGGTGGTCCCCGAAGCAGCTTTGTTAATCATTCATGAATGATGAAGGGGGCCGGGGAGCAAGGCTGCAAGGGCAGCGGTGGAGGGTCACTCTGGCCAAAGCTGGGGCTGGATCGGGTGCAGGGTGAGTGTCTGCGTCCTCACCCGGAGGAACCTGGGGAAACGTCTGTGACCCGGCAGGGGGCTGAACCCACCCCCTTCTAGAATGCTAGGGGCGGGGAATGGGAAACTGAAGGGTTGATTCTTTCTGTGCCCTTCGCCTCCCAGTCCTCTGAAAACCTGCCTGGACACCTCGGCAAGTGATGGGAGCCGGCGAGCAAACACAGGGGCTGCCGGATGGGCAAGGTGGCCCAGGCATCCCGCCAGCCCAGCGGGATTCCAGGCAGGGTGAGATGCGCACAGACTTTGCCGCCTGCCTGGTGGGTCTTCTTTTCATCCACTGGAGGGGAGCTGAAGGTTGTGGTCCCCAGGTTCTGGGCGGGAGCAGGGGTGGGGAGAGACAGCAGGACCGGACTGGTCCGGTCCCCAAGGCCGTGGGCTAGATCTCGGAAGAGCAGCGGACAAAGAGCAGTCTCGTCAGGGACCTGGGACCTGCTCTGCAGTGAGGGACTGCTGGGGTGGCACCGGGGGCGCAGGGCGCTGAGCCTCCTAAAGGGTATGGAAAGCGATCACCTTTCTCTGGTTTGCCAAACAGAGTACGCTGTGCAAGGGACCTCAGCACCGGGGAGCTCTGGGGGCAGTGGGGGGCCATCCCCCTGCTTACGCCAGGGAGCGCGCTAACCCCTGACTTGAAGCGTCCCCTGCCCGCTTTGGGTGCAGAGCATGCGGGGACCTTCAGCGATTTCGGATCCAGAACTAGGTGCTGGGGCGCCCCCGGCGGTAGGTGCGGGCCGGGACAACAAAGGGAAGCATGGACAGAGGAAGAGCCTCGCGCTGAGGGCGAGTTCGGACCAGAGGTCAGTTTCCCCGAAAGCCTGCGCGGAGAGGGGCAAGGGATCCTGTCCCAGGACGGTACTCGGGGCCCCCATCAATGCTAACCCCAGCTGCGCGAGCCCGCACTTTCTCTTGGGGCAGCGAAGTTACTCCGGCAACCCCCTCCCCCAGGGGTCTGGCTAATTCCTGGAATCTCGCTTCCCGACCTGCCCTGCAGCCCATTCTTTTGTGTCCGGCTGTCTGGAAAGGCTCCGGGGCGGCCGGAGCGGGAGGTGGCGGGCAGAAGAGGGTTAGCCTGGCGGCGGCTTAAAGAAAAAGCCTGGGGAAGCCAGGGCCCCAAGCTTCCTGCAGCAACAGGTTGTGCCCGCAGCACGTGGTGGCTGCTGACGACTCCCAGAGGTTTTCCCGGAGTCCTGCGGGCTGCAGGTACCTTCGTAAGGATAAGGTGTGTGATTGGTTTCCTTAAACTTACCCCTGCCCTGCACTGCAACAAGCTCCCCGTGGAGACGCAGCCATCTGCGGCCATATGTTAGGATGAACTACCTGAAATTGACGTGGTTTTGTTTGTTTGTTTTTGTTTGGGGTCAGAAAACTTGAATATGGTAAACGTCGTATGATTCAGCTTGTGGGACCTTATTACCTATTTGCCTTTCCTCACGCACTCACGAGTTTTCTCTTTTCAAAATCCGTGGAGCCATCCTCTCTTGCTGGGGTCAGGGTGTTGGTGCTGGCAGGAGCACTACAGACCTTTATCGACTGTGGGCTGTGTGCTGGGCACCGGACCTATTCCACTGCTAACCCTCCAGGGCGACTGGAAGCCCCATTTCACAGATGAGCAAAGGAAAGGGTGGAGGTGGTATCAGTCAGACTCTGGACTCCAGCCGCACTGTCGCTTCAGCGGTGCCTTTTAGTTTTGTTTCCTTGGTGCGTCTCATAACGTTTTTTATGGACGCCCCTATGATTCCGTGCTGGACTGTTTCTGCAAGTCTAGGACAAGGATGCAAGCAAGGGTAGCAGAGGACAGGTTAAAATAGTAGAACTTTAAACCAAATACTGTTTTGTTGACTATCCAAAATATGAAGGAAGTAGGTTTCACAGAGGGACCAAGAGCTACCTCTGAGATTTGTTAAAGGCCAGGACACTTTGTTACAAATAAATGGTAGAAGCCAACTCTGGTCATTGTATCTGGTGACTTAGAGAAGTTGCAGGAAGGCGGGCCAGGCAGGCTCAGGAGCCCAGGGGAGCAGGACTCAGGGTCTGCACGAGAACCCCTGAGTGGTGCATGGCCATGCTGTCCCCTCGATGAGACTCTGGATGCAGCTTCTGGCACTGCAGAGGAGTGAGAAACAATCTCTGCCTCTATGTGCTGCTCCACGCACGAGCCTGGGAGAAGGCACGTGAGTGGCTGAGCCTGAGCCACCCTCCAGGGCACCGTTTGGGTGCCTCGGCTGGCCGCACAATGAGAGGCAGGGCTTGGCCGCCGAAGACTCACAGAGGTAGGCTCAGAAGTCAGGCAGCTCCCATCATGCCCACTCCCACCCCCGCAAAGCCCCAGATGACAAACATCCAGTGCAGAGATCCTTTAAAAAGAAATTCCGTCAAAAGTTCAATCAAAAGAAGAAGAGAAGAAATGAAGCTGGATGGTCACCATGTTGGCTTTTAAAAAACCAGGGTTTGTGGAAGGAAGTGCCCCACTCTGGACCCCAGGCCCAGAATCACATGCAGTATTTGCTTAAAATTCACATTCTTGGGCCCCTTCACCAGTTTGAACTCATACTGCATTTGGAGTGAAAACCAGGGATTGTCACCCCCATAAACCAGAAAAATGTGAGACAACTTTATTGATCAGGCAGGTACCTAGGCAGGGAGATATCCCCCAGGAGAGCTATTTCCAAAGCCTGCAAATTTGGGGGTCCCAGCAGAAAGTATGGCCCCCAGAAGGGTAGACCAGTTGGCTGCCTCTGTTGGGCAGCGGAAGTAGCCAGGACTGTCCATAAGCAAATGTTTGATGCAATTTTAAAACAGGTCCAATAGGCCATTTTGTGAGTTTTCCCTCCACCATTTGATTTCGGCAGTCAGTCCGTGCTGAGTGTCAGCTATGTGCCTGACTCTGCAGGCACAGAGATAGGCACAGAGATAGTCAGCCCACGCAGCAGCTGGTCAGTGCGGTGCACGGGGAGAAGGGCGGTTCGCAGCCTTGGCCTTACTTCTGCCGTCCCGTGGTTGTGTTTGGGAAGCCGGAGGTGTCTTTGGAAAGTGGCATGAATGAGTCTGGCGGTGGTCAGGAACAGCACTGGTTCTCCAACCTTCCGTGTCTTAAGATCTCACCAGGGGAGTAATGGCCCCACCTCTAGAAATCAGTTCTGCTGATCTCATTTAAAATAAACACCCCCTTTACCCGATGGAGCTTTTGGCCCATGAGGATGTTCCTGGATTTGACGCCAGCCGCTCCGGGAGCTGCTCGGGCACACTTGCTGCGTGCGTGTTCGTGGTTTCGCAGGGAAGCACCCACACTTGGCACCGCCAGTTAAAACTAGAGTGAAGACCTTTTCTTTTTTGACTTGACTTTTTCAATTGTCTCGTGGTTCGGACACCGTGAGATTTTAATATTTTTTAAAAATGTACTCTAAACTTTAAGAGGGGCCGACATGCTGGAGCAAGATGTAAAGGCGTCTGGGCCAGGGGCTCCGGGTGCCTCCTCAGCCCACTGACCCCCCGACGTGCCCAGCAGTGGGAAGCAGCGCCTTCTTCCGGACTTCTTTCCTGCTCCGGGAGTCTGAAAGCCCGTGTACTCCTGCCTCTCCCACCGGCCTGCTGCTGTTCCTTTCCTGCTGCGTGTGCGTGGGTCTCTGTCCCTGGCCCCGGCCTGGTGGCATTACCAGGAAGTCAGCCTTTCTTAGCGGCTGAGCCTTTAATCCCCGCAGCTGCTGTGCTCCTGCCTGTCCTTCAGCAGAGAACAAGATGGGAGTGTGTGTGTGGTCTGTGTCCACAGGTGCACAAATGTGTGTTGCGTGTTCGTGTGTGTGGTTTGTGTGTATGTAGTGTGTCCACGTGTGGTGTATATGTATGTGGTGTGCATCCATGCATATGTGGTGTGATGCACGTGTGTGCCCATATACATACACAATGGGGCAAAAGTAAGTTCACAGATGTTTGTGTGGAAAATAATACAATAACTAGTAATAATATGAGAATGAAGTCTGTTTCGTGTGCTCTTGACTATGAACCTACTCTTGCCCCGTTCTATATATATGTGTTAGTATATAAGTGTGATGTGTGTATGTAGTGGGTCAGTGTGTGGTGTATAATGTACATGGTATGTGTGTGCATGTGGGACGTGTGTGCACATACCTGCCTGCATGCTTAGAATAGCCCTGTCCTACCTGAATAACCACACACATCTCGCATTTCATAACTTCCTGCTACTCCGCGCAGCCCCGGAGATGACTAGATGAAGAGGCCTTGCGAAAGCTGACACTTCATTTTTTTTTATTTGTTCTCTCTGGAAATGATTTGATGACTGAGCAGAGCCCTGATCCCCTGTTAGAACCAGTGAAAGGCTCGGGCACTGCAGAGCCTGAGGACCGTGTTTGCAGCTGCCGTGCCTGGCAGGGCAATTGCCTCTTGCAAACAGTCACCAGGGTCCTGGGCGTACCTGTGAGTGAGATAGAGAGCAAACATGGAAGCTCGGGGTTTATGAGGTTTGTCCTGGGAGCCACTGGGGGCTCTGAGCAGCCCTGAGTTGATAAAGGAAGAATTGAGGGTCATTCTTTGAGGCTCTTTGCAGAAGTAATTGGAGTAGGGCGGGTCTTAGAAGACAGGCAGCCTCTAAGGGGATTCGGTAGGAATTCACATCTTTCAAATAGCCCATGAAATCCCACCTCCTCCTTTGACTTGGTGGAATGGAGGTGGTGGGTCCCCTGGCCCACCCAGGAAAGTACAATGTGTCACTTTCCTGATGGTCCCCCTCACAGTGTGTGTTTCAAGAGCATCTTGTCCTTATTTTGAAAGTTAGTGTGTGCCTACTATATGAAATAAAATCCAGGGTTT
>PVKM010028091.1:0-18458 GCA_004027735.1 Carollia perspicillata
GTGTTCTCCAAGACCACTAAGGTAGTCAATAGAAATGAAGGCAAGCCTTCTTTGGAAGACACAGTGGCTTGCTCACCTGTTCCTACCTGTTTCCAGATATCCTTTGGACAGCTTTTTAAACAGTCACAGGCCTTGTCCTTTCCCTGGCTCAGGATCAGACTCTAAGTTCTTTCACCACAAAGCTATCAAGAATCACAATATTGATAACAGTGCTATTCTTGAAAGTGACATTATGTAATCCTAAGGAATATTCTATTACATTAGAAGTTAATAAATGTATGCCATGCTCAAGGGGAAGGAATTATACAAAGACATGAATTCCAGGAGGTGAGGATCACTGGGGGCTATCTTAAAAGCTGTCTATCATATACTACCATACACCAAACACCTGGATATAAATGAGACATTGAATGTCAAACAGTTAAGACAGATCTGGGGACGATCCCATCTTTATGAGTGCTTCTTCACATTCTTTAGAAGTGGGAGAGCACTGTGTTGTATGGAAAGAAAAACAAGGAAAGATCACAAGGTATACATGAGAATGCAGCATGGCAGCATCTCTAAAAAAGCCTCAGTAGTCAAAGTAGGACCAAATGAACAGTCACTTTTAAAGGAAACATTATTGAGAAGGTGAAGAAATTCTAGCAGGGATAACGTGTGCTAGTTAGTGAGTGCTTAAAAAAAGAAGATGCCATGCATGGGCTTGGATTTATGGCAGGCCCGTCCCCCTGGGTCTCTCCTAGTGCCCCATGCCAGAGCACCGGGGCCTGGAACCATTGCCCAGCCTCTGCCCATAGGCTGCAGGCACTGAAGCAGGCTGCGCAGTGGAAAAAAAAAAAAAAGAGGATGCCCCTAGCATATAGTAGGCTCAGAAAATTATTAAGCTTTCATACATTTAAAGTTTATATAGTGCCCACACCTTACAGCTCTCCCTCAAAAATATTTTCATAATTCGTCTTCATGAGAATGTAAAATTTGATTTGTAGTGCACATGTATAAAATCTACTGTAGGATCACACAGACAATGATTAGAAATAAGTTAGTAAGTGGCAGTGATCAAATCTGGGTTTAGAGGGAAGAAATTAGGAGAAAAAAATGAAAGGTCTACTTACTTAGACATGGTCTGATTCTACAGAATGAATTCTTAATTAAATGATTCCATAAACTGAAGAAACAAATCAACATTTCATTTATGATTTAGGTACATCTCAGGAGTTCTCTATTTAACTTATTTAATGATATATTTCATAACCATATTTATTCTTAAGAAAGCTTCTATTACAAGACAAAAACACTTGCAAAATTAACTTTTCTGTCCTTTGCTTTTCCTTCCTTTCTTCTTTCCCTTCTCATTCCATTCCATTCATTTGACACCACTGAGTCCCTATGAGCCAAGAATGTGCCCAGCAGCGGATATACAATGTTCTTATTCAGCAATCAAAAACAGTATAAAGAAAAAAGTGTGTAAATGTA
This sequence comes from Carollia perspicillata, assembly GCA_004027735.1. Lineage (NCBI taxonomy): Eukaryota > Metazoa > Chordata > Mammalia > Chiroptera > Phyllostomidae > Carollia > Carollia perspicillata. The sequence goes on from PVKM010028091.1 coordinate 1,474, forward strand.
TTTGCACAAACTATTCTAACACTCGAATTCTCTCAGCACAAGTGTATCAAAATTTAAATTGAACAATTATATAAACATTATACCCAAACAAACCAAAATTCTAAATTCATCAGTATTTTTTAATATATGACATCTCTCGCAATAACTCAGAGCAAGAGCATAGTCAAACAGAGGCATTTCCTTTTCATATCCAAAAACTAAGGTTTGGTTTCTGATTCTATTATGCAACAGTTGTGAGATCTTAAGCAAACCACAGATTTCTCCTGGTATGTAAACTGTGTATTTACTGTATTACATACCTCCAAAAATTGTTGTGAAGACAACTAGTAAATGATAAAATATTAGAGAACTATTGAATGGTTTATACAAATGCACTTTTAACACGGTTTTGTGCTAGTTGAAAACGTTCTATTTAATACCTTAAAGTTTCAGTACATCATTTGTAATTATTTTTAACTATCACACAAAGCTGACATGCTAGTGCTAACGTCACTACTACAGGTTGGATCATTGTACGATAAACTCCATCCTCTGGCTGTTGTGCCCCTGCCCCTTGTTTAGTTCTGTCTTATATAAGGATGTTGATATAACACTGCATAAGAAATATCACAGAGCTAGAAACAGGCACATGACTATGAAGTTATATAGAAATCACAAGGAAGATACTTCTCCCCATAACCATTCTTTGTATGCAAAGTTATGAGTAAAGTGATTGTTGCCCAAATAGTCTTATTCAACCTACAAAGACTGCCACTGGATTCCCATGTTTTATTGTTATGATCCAGTTTCACACTATTCATGCTCAGGAGTAACCATCAGTCACACGACAACAACCTGTTTGTTGCTGGTGACACACAAAGGTTGCTGGTGACACACATCTTTTTCAGTATCTTTCTAGACTGCTTCCTAAATCAGTTTGCCATGTAGCAAGGATTTATCTATCATGCTTTTAAAAATCAAACCTCTGCCTTATAGGGACATGGTCAAGAAGGGCTGGATTTGAAATAGGGGACACTATGTTCCAAACCCCACAATTTACTTGACCTTCCAAACTTAGTTAAGCTGAAAACACTGCTCTAAAAGCTGGATATCTGTAGGTCTTAAGGATTTCACAGTCATTCAAATCTTTTGCCCTTTACTCTTTAGTTTTACCTAAAACTCAGTTTTACTGCCACTAGAGTATTAACTTTCCCAAAAACCCATTAGATTTGATACAATGGAAAATGTTCAGTTGTATTGTCTAAATTTCTTGACTTCATCATGATTTATTACTTTAATAATAACCTTCAAGGGAAAAATTCTTTTAACACAAAATTGTCTCCATACCTCAGAGAACTTAATATAATAAAATCTTCTTATTATTCAACATATATTCAAATAGAAAGAAACTAGTTTAATTTTAGTCCATCACAAAAGAATTTACAAATTGAGCTGCCAAGTAATTTTAATTATTCCAAAATAATTGAGCTCCAAAATAATTTAACTATAATTACAAATTAAATATTATAAAATCCAATTCTCCTTATCAAATTCCATATTTATAATTATTTTAGTTTGAACTCCACTATTAATGATTATATTTAATTAGAAATAAAAATTCAATGTGGCCAAAATCAGAATGCATATTTTCTTTCTGTAACGAAATATGAATGCTGTTTAAAAGTTTTAAATAAATTACTATAAACTTTATTTAGATTACTTATGCCAATGTATTTTTATGACTGACATTATGGATAGATGTTACTAAATAGAAGCTAATTAACACCTACTTTTCATACTTGTAATCAAAACAAAGATACAAAAACAAATCCTTGGCCATTACAAAGTTACATATATTTTGAATTAGAATCCAACATACTTTATAGAAATTTCAGTATCAGTCCTTCATTTTACAGATGATAACAGAGGATTAAATATTTTTGCTTTTAAAAGGGTCTGGTCTCATGTTAAAGCACAGTGATAGGTCACATTAAATGACTTTCACTTACTCATTCAACAAATATATACTAACCACCTACTACATATCAGATGGTTGTAATGAACTCCAAAAACACAATGATGAAAGGAGAAAATACATAGTTCCTCCTTCATGGAGCTTACTCTTGTGGGGGAGAGAGACTTCAATCAAATAATCCTAAAAGTAAATGTGAAATTATGTACAGTGGTATTGCTGGTTATACTGACAGCCTATCTCAGGGAGCAGAGTGAGTGGTTAAGAGCATGGGGTCTAGGATTAAATAGTCTAAACTGAAATGCCAGTGCACTTACTTCCTAGCTGTTTATGTCTAGATGATATGCTTCACTGTTAGGTATTTCTATACATTCTCTTCTATAATATAGGACTAATAATATCTGGCTCATAGGGTTGTAAACATTAAATGTATTAATTGACATAAAATGTTTAGAATAGTTCCTGGCCACACAGTAAGCACTCAATAAACAAAGACTATTATTTTAAGAGAAGCTAGAAATCGGAACTTGCTCACAGGCTGGGCTGCCAGTTTGGCAGCTCTATTGTAGAAGATGGCAGGTCACACAAGGCCTTGTAGGTCATGGTCAGGCTTTGAATCTTTATCACAGAGCAACGCTAAGCCATGTAAATATGGAAGTGATATAATCAAATGGAATTGTTTTTTCCTTTTTAAAGAGCTGGCACTTGGGGATAACTGAGTGAGGTACACTGAAAGGAGATATGAGTATGTTACACCAGATAATACAGTAATAATATCTTAGTATCTTTAATTCTGATTGGCAGTTGTAGAAGTAGCCTACTGTAAGCACTCCCTTCTAACAAGCCCATCTGGGGCTACGCCGACACCCCACTTATTGGAAGTTTTCAAGTGCTTACAGAACTAGGCAATCTTTTGTTTATTGCACTTACCTACAACTACATTTCAAAGAATAGCTCCATAGCTAACAAACTGCTTATAAAGGAGGAAAGTGCACTTATTACAACTTTCTACAAAGTCAGTTGATATAAACTCAATTGTCACCATCTTTATCACAAGAAATACACCACAGGCGTAAGTAAGGTCCTCTTTGAAAAAGGTATACAGACACATATCCAACATGGAACAGGCAGTTTGGTCATTCAAGTTCAGAATGGGCAAACAAAAGGAAAAAACCTTAAGAATATAAAACATACATATTAAGAAGAAATGCTAACCTTGAACTATAAACATCTCTAACATACTATCCAAACCAAGAAAGTAGAACCTCAATGCTTCAGTTCTCAAAGGCAAGTAAATCGATGCCAAGTTAGGTAAGTATCAAAAGGCTCTGGAAAATTTGCAATTATTAGTGTTCTTATTAAGTTTACTTTTTAATGTTCACACCCATACCACAGATTCATCAATCAGCTGGCAACAGATTAGAAAATAAAACTCAAATCAGCTAATAATAAATTTTACTGGCAGTTTTAAAATACTTGGCAGAATTCTTGATGAAAAGCAATAGTGTTCAGATATCTATTAATTTCTCTATCTCCTAATTTTATCCATATAAATTCTTAGAGTAGAACATAATTTCACAAATTCAGCTGGTCATGATAAGTGTTAATAAATACAAGAGTTAAAAACAATAATTAACTTTACCCATAGTATTTTTTTAAATAGGACTTTATAAGTTTCAAAATACTAACCAACAAAAAACACTCTTCCAGATAGCAGGTTCCTCAAACAATACCTCTATAAACAAAATTTTACTTTCCAACCTGCCACACTGACAGTCTTTATAATATTATGATGTTACATACAGGGTGGGACAATTTGATCAACCAAATGTGGACAGTGGATACATATTAGCACAGACAGATAATTAAGGCATAACAGACCCCAGTTAACTAACCTATAAACTTTACTGATATTACTCTAATTAGAATAAAATATCTCTAACATTAACAATAATGCTTTAATATCTGACATTGAGGCTATCGACTATTTTGGCACCATTTCAATAATACAGATGGTGGATAATGCTCATTTGTATAATCACTTTTGTTGTTTGTATGCGCTACCAGGCAGTCATGTATTTTACTCATACCTTATCATTCATTCCTAGAAAATTTTCTTTCTGTAAAAGTAATTATAGTATTTGTAATAAAAATACTTGAAGTAAAGCAATTAAAAATGGGCAAAATATTTGAACAGACATTTTTCAAAAGGACACATAAAAATGGCCAATAAGGATATGAAAACATGCTCGAATGACTAAATTAGGAAAATGTAAATCAAAACTATAATGAGTTATCACTTTACACCCTCTGGGAAAGCTGTTATTAATGACAGACAATACCAAGTGTGGATGAGAATGTAGAGAACTGGAACCCTCAGATATTGTTGATGGAAAAGTAAAACAGTGCAGCTGCTTTGGAAACAGTTTGGCAGTTTTTAAAAAAAGTTAAACATAGCCCTGGCTGGTGTGGCTCAGTGGACTGAATGCAAGCGTGTGAACCAAAGGGTTGCGGGCCAGGTCCCCAGTAGGGGGCGTGTGAGAGGCAACCACACACTGATGTTCCTCTCCCTCTCTTTCTCCCTCCCTTCACCTCTCTCTAAAAATAAATAAATAAAATTATTTTAAAAAGTTAAGCATACAGGTATCGTATGACCCAGCAACTCACTCCTGGGTGTGTACCTGGAAGAACTGAAAACATGTCTAAGAGAAAAACACACAAAAATGCTCACAGTAGCATTTTCCTAATAGCAAAACATGAAAACAACCGAAATGTTAATCACCTGATAACTAGATAAGCAAAATGTAATATATCCATAATAGAATATTATATCATAAAAAGGAATTATAGATTCATGCTAACATGAATGAATCTTGAAAACATTATGTTATACAAAAGAGGCCTGACACAAAAGTACATATATTGCATGATTATATAAAATGTCCAGAATAGGCATATCTATAGAGACAGTAAGTTATTAGTTCCCAGTGACTGGCAGGAAAAAGAAATGGGGACTGACTGCTAAACAGATACAGGGTTTATTTTTGGGGTGATGAAAATGTCCTAGAATCATACAGTGATGCACAGCTTTGTAAATGTTCTAAAAACTACTGACTTGTACACTGTAAAAAATGAATTTTATGGTTTGTGAATTATATCTCAATTTTAAAAAGCACTTAAATTTTTGCTTTTAAAATTTTATTAATTTGCTATTTACAAAATTTTTATTTAACTATGTTTAGGAAATACTGGCATTTTAATAAATGATTGTATGTAAACAGATTATTTGTAAACAAAGATTCTATATAGCAGTGATTTTCAACTTTTTTCATCTTTTGGCACACAAACTAATTACTAAAATTCTTCAGCACACCAAAAAATATGTTTTTTGCCTAACAAAAAAGCAGGTATAATTTTGATTTGTTTCCACCAGATGGCTATTATTGTATTGGCTACTGTCATTTTTAGTTGACAATCTAAGGGAAAAGAGGTCAGTGCCCCTGACTAAACACTCAGGCATTGTATGCTTTGAAAATTCTCACAGTACACCAGTGTGCCTCTTGCTGCACGCACACCAGTTGAAAATAACTGCTATTTTAGGATGCGAATTTTAAAGGTTGCTAGTTACTTAAAATTAAGAAGGAATCATTGAACAGAAGAAATCAGGAAAACCTCTGAGCTGGCACTGACTTCTGAGCAGAATAGAACAGGTATGCCTTCCTGACCTAGAGATGCAGAATAAGTCTATAATTTGGCTCCCACAGTGAAACAGTAGCAGTTCTGAGCTAGAGTTTGAGAAGAAAGATTGAGTACCTTTCATTCTGACCACCACCTCAGCTGACAAAGGGCAAATCTGAGAAAGGAAGACTGAAGCCACCAAGCAGCCCTGGTTGACACCAGAACTGATCCAAAACTGGGAAGCAAAGTTATGGGCAAGCCCTGGGTTTTGGCTTTTGACATTAAATCAAGTAACCATGAGAAATGGACTGAAAATTCCTCTCCTAAAAGATATGAAGAGAAATTGGAGTAAAGAATAAGACAACAAAGATAAGGGAAGTACAAAATTTCCAAAACTCTAAAGGAGAAATCATAGTCTTTAGAAGTACATTTCTATTTCATGTCTTGGAGGAAAAAAAGGATCACTTGTTTGGGTCACACAGTAAGTCAAAGACTAAATAATAAATCAAAGAGTAATTAATACTCATAAACTTTTATTTTGCTGTCATCAATGACAGAACAAAATTACTACCTGTTAGAAATTAATCAAGTTTCTTTCCCTTAAAATGGTGACTTTTCATTGAATTTCTTTTCCAAATTGATAAATATTTCAAGTCTTCTTTTAAATACAAAAATTTCAAACTAACTATGGAAGCTTAAATAGAAATATATCAATGAAAAATAAAATTTTAAAGTTATACTGCATTTAAAAGTTAGCTAATTAACATCTAAAGTGATGGAGTGTATACAGTGTTGAAAAAAAATGCTGCTTAAGTAATTCCTAGTAATGGAAAAAGAAAAATAATAGAAAACTCCTGGAGAATGCTGGCTTGGGAGCCCAGCCCAGAAAAGTAATGGGAACAAGTCCTTTACAAAGTACTTATTGGGTGGAATTTATTAACTCTAATGGGGAGAACGAGGAGGAGACATAAAAAAATCAACCATAACAAAATTTTCAGCATTTAAAAGGCCATATTTATAAAAAATATAAATGTGGTAAAAATAAAAATGCAATGAAAAGGATAAACACCAACTTCAGAAGCCCTAAGCAAATCTAGCAAAACATGAGTTCTTAAATTTGAAGGACAGTTTCAGGGTTATTCACTATATCATTCTCTATACTTTTCTATATTTTAAATATTACCTAAAAACTCTAAACAAAAAGCCTTATGATCACTAGTGATCACCACCTTCAATCAGTCCAAAAGTCCAAATTATGTTTTTGAACAACTATCAAAACATAGTGTAGATAATTCATATAGTTTGTGTTTCACCATGCTGATTAAGGTTTAAACCATTACTAATAGCTTAGATAATGCAATCAAAATATTTACAAAGCTACTTAATAGAAAAAGATAAAACACTGCCAAAGTAGAGTGGTGGACAGCAGTAGGCAGATGACACATACTAATGATTGCACTTGTCTTGATTAGTACAGCAACTCTAAAACGTGTGACCTTTCAGTAATGTTCGAAGTGTTTATTAAACTTTGAAATTCAAAGTCATAGTATGTCAATTATAGTCTGTTGTAGTATGAGCACCTCATTTTACATTACTCAAACTCACTGAGTAGGAGAAACAAAACATACAACATAATGTGATTACTTCTGAGGTACAGAGGTAATTCTTTTGACTCCTTCACTAATTAAAAACAAACTCAAAATGACCTAAGTAATGATGATGTATTTATAATCTGGGATAAAGCTAAAAGTCTTCTTTTTCCCACAGCCTCACATCTGGTAGGTAACATGAGGTTAAACTTCAAACCACACCCTTTCAAAAACAAAACTGCAAATTTAAGATCTCAAACCTTTGCCAGTCTATTTTAGAAGACAGAAAATGTTTTTGCTTGAACCAGAAACTTCTCTTTAGAACACAAGAGCTGAGAGAATAAACTTTGTCCCTGGCTTATTAGTAACATATATGAAGCATTATTGTGGTTATCAACTTATTTGCATTCCTCAGAAGCCAATCCCTACAGCTTAACAGGCATAGAGCTTTATCCATTTTTTAAAATTGGAAATTATTACTAGGAAATTGAACCTCAGCCTAATCCCAGTTGATCAACATAACAACAGATTTTCCGGGAACCTGGATGTAACACTGGTACTTTACTTTTCTTTACATGGTTTGTCCCTTGTTGCTTTACTTCCAGAGAAATCAGGCTGTAATTAATATTTCAAAGGCATGGGAGCTGATACTTCTGCTGCAGGGAAGTCATTCCTTTACTCTGACATGGTTTTCTTCCAATTCTCCATTTGTAAAAAAACATATCTCCAGCTGAGTTTGCCTAGATCATTTTCTGTTTTTAAATTTTTTGGAGGGGAAGGTAGGGAGGGAGTCTCATCTAAATTAGCTAATGGGAAGCATGATACTTTGCCCAAGATGTTGCAATTGGACCAGCAGTTCTGAAAAAGTTTCCCGTGGCCTTGCAACGCTGGACCCACCATCAACTGCTGTCAAGAAGTTGTCTACCTCTTCTTGGTGTACATAATGGGGCCAATAGTATATTAAAAGCTTATGGAATCCACTGAGCTCTCATGTGTGTCTTCCCTATCAGGCACAACTCTATGCATGTAGACATCTAGGATTTTGAAAGAGGTTTGAGCCAAACCAAGAGGTCAAGTTCAGACTCTAGATCTAAAGACTGGGCTATTGCCAGTGCTCCTAAATCAGAGATACCTAACAAGTCCTCAAAGATTTTTGTAGTTATTGATAATTTAATTGCTTTCCTTTAATATAATGACTAATAGATACCAGCTGATTCCTATACTGAATTTGTTTCTGGTCACCAACAAATTCAGGATAGGAACATAAGGTCTTGTACCTTATGAAAAGGCTTTCTATAACAACAACAAAAAATACAGTGTAACCTTCTGATAAAGTGCCTCACAACTACACAACTACTCCCAGAATAAGTGACTGGCTAGTTTTGTAGGCAGACTTAGTTTAGCAGCTTCATTATCCTTGTAATGATCCAACTCCACATTTCACAGGACTGATTTTTTTTTGGGGGGGGGGTATTCAACTAATACTATCATGTCAGGGTTTAACTATGCCACCTAAGAGTTATTTTTAAATTGGTTAGCTAGGGAGCATGAACAACCCCCCCCCCCCGCCAAGTTTAATTCATAGGTTAAAATAAAATGACCACAAGATATGACACTCAAAACAACAAACTGACTGAAATGACACTCAAAACAACAAACTGACTGAATTACACCAATAGAAGACAAATCCTGATGCAAATTTCTTTAGCACATCACTCACTGCCACCTCACCGATTTCTTTTTTCAACTTCTAGGGCCTAAGATTTTGCTCAATAGTAACTTCTCAGTTACTGTCAACATCACAATGCAATGCTGGACCAAAGCTTCAAGTACTAAGGCCAGCTACTCAGCACAAAGTAGAAGTGGGTTAGGTGTTTACATTAAGATAATAAATTCAAGAACAGGGAGAGACCCATTTGAATAGTTTTGGTGACACAGTGAGAATAAATGATTTAGGGACCAACTACTTGACTGATTTTATAATGAACATTTGAGTCATTAAGAAAAATGATTTATATTGTATTTACTTTCCAGAAAAAGGTACATTTTGAATATGCAAAACAGATTGATTCTATTTTTTGAAGACATCTGAATGTCAAACTAGGCTACATCTGGATTCTGTAACACATGTATATGAGTGTGTGTTTAGTACTTCCAAAACTTAAAAGCATAAAGTAGCAATTACTATATAAAGTTTAAAAAATACTCAGCCTGCCCTGGTTGGTGTAGCTCAGTGGACTGAGCATAGGCCTGTGAACCAAAAGGTCCCTGGTTCAATTCCCAGTCAGGGCATATGCCTGGGTTGTGGGCTGGGTCCCCAATAAGGGGTGCACAAGAGGCAACTACATACTGATGTTTCTCTCCATTTCTCCTTCCCATCCCCCTCTCTAAAAATAAATAAATAAAATCTTTCAAACAATAAAAAATATTCAACCTAAAACCTAAAATCAAACATAAAATTAATCCATAAAATGAGAAAGAGATGTTAATTCTCAATAAGCTCAATATATCTTTTATGATCTGGCTGATAACTTTAGGATATTCACACAGTATCTGGCCAAGACTTAGGTCTGTTTCTCAGCTCTGAGACAGACCTGCCTTGGATGGGTGACAAAAATGGTATTCATAACATGCATTCCAAAGATGCTGCACACCTGCCACTGTTTCCTGACACTCACCCTGAAGTCTAGTCTCCCTAGTAACTCGCACAGTAACCTAAGGCAAGGTGACCACTGGAACAGAAGGCTGATTGTCTTCGGAAGTAAGGCAGAGATGTGGCTTACAGAGGAAATCTGGCACCCGCCAAGTGAAGGACTCAGCCTGCAAAGACGGTTCTAACAAAGGATGACCAGGCTGTAGACACAACCACTGAGGAAAGCTCCTAGCCTCCAGATCCAGGCATGCAGATGAATCTAAATGAGCACCTCTCCAGACCTCAGGTTCTTCACATATAAAAAGAAGGGATAACATATGGTGAATGCTAATATCCTTCCTTGGTCCAAAAGTCTTTGATTATCTAAGTATTAAGCTCATCAGCAGTATCCTCACAGTTCTCCTCAAATAAGTGTCATCATTATATCTGTGGCTTAACTTTAATGTAACCATAGATTTTAAAAGGAATTTGATTACTTACAACAAAATGCTAACAGTGCTCACCTCTGGATGCAAGTAAATACAGTGGGTTTTACTTTTTTCTTTTGTGCTTCTCTGCATTTGAAGATTTTTCTTTCTTTCAAAAGTATGAATCACATTTATAATTTAAAAATTATTTAGGAAGTGATTTTTTCTATATTTAAGATAGCATTTCTCAAATCCAAGACTAACACTACTTTATTTCAATTAAAATTTAGATGATGTGTCTCAATTCAAAAGTATGAAAAGGAATGGTAAAATGTGACATAACAGTATATTTTTGCTATGCAAATGGTGATGATTACCAGTAACACAAATGTAAACCTGAAGTCATATCTTTAAAAATTAGTTACTGTGGCATGACCACGTGGATACCTACATGCCCCAATGACTTCCTGATCTTGTTTAAAAAGATTCAGTGTACCAGTCCTATAAAAGGAAAATAAGTGCTTTAATAGGTTAAGGTAAAAAGAAGAGAAAAAAAGACTTACAGTCAAGATAGAGGTGTAAGTAGACATGCTTTGCCTCCTCATGCAACCAGAGCGAGAATTACAATTAAACCTCAAAACAAGTAACATGCAGAACTGTCAGAAAAGTCGAACTGTATGGAAGTCTGACAGCCAAAAATTTAAAGCCACATTCATCCAGATGAGTAGGAGGGGTAGACAGGCAGAGAAACAAGGGGATGCAGTACAGCACAGAGAAGCAGCAGTGGCAGCAGAAGAGGTGGTCCCACATTCACATGTAGTGGATAAAAATTGGGAGGGATATCTTGGGAGCCAGCAATCCCAGCTCCAGGCCAGACTGCACAGCCCCGTGTTTTCAGTGCCAGGAAAATAAATCCCCATGACTTCTAGCAGTAAAAACCAGTGGGGGCTGGGGCAGCCTAAGAAACTGCTGGATTTTTAGGAGACTCCACTTAAAGGGCCCACATGGTCTTAAAATGTACACAAACCCACTGGCTTTGGGACTCACCAGGGTGCCAGTCATACACGGGGAGTGGGTGAAGTGACTAGATATGGGGCAAGTGCCTAGCAAACTCCAGAAGCCATACAATGACACTGTTCCCCCTCTGAGCCCTCCCTCCACACAGAGCCACAAAGCAATGAAGGTTGCCTGGTCCTGGTGATTATCTAAGGCATCACCTCACACAATTTACAGGTCCCTTTTCTACAACAGGCTACACTACTAAGACAGGGAGTCAAAGCAGCTCTACCTGATACACAGAAACAAACACAGGAAGGATGCCAAATTGAGGAGAAAAAGAAATATGGCCCAAATTAAAGAACAGAGCAAAAACCCAGAAAAAGAACTAAATGAAATGGTGATAATCAACCTATCAGATGCAGAGTTCAAAACCTGGTGATCACGATGTTCAAAGAACTCATTGAGTATAGCAACAGCATAAAGGAAGAAATGAAAGTTACACTAAGTGAAATAAAGAAAAATCCACAGGGAGTCAACAGTGAAGGGGAAGCAGCCAGGATTCAAATCAATGATTTGGAACATAAGGAAGAAATAAGTACTCAACCAGAATGGCAAGAAGAAACAAGAATAAGAAGCCTCTGGAACATCTCCAAACGTACCAACATCTGAATCACAAGGATGCCAGGAGAAGAGGAAAAAACTGAAAATTTACTTGAAAAAAAAAAAGGAAGAAAATCTCCCTAATTTGGTGACGTAAATACACGTACAAGTCCAGGAAGCACAGAGAGTCCCAAACAAGATGGATGCAAAGAAACCCACTCCAAGACACATCATAATTAAAATACCAAAGGTTAAAGAGAATCTTAAGAGAAGCAAGAGAAAAGCAGTGAGTTACCTACAAACCAGTTCCCATAAGACTATCAGCTGATTTCTCAAAAGAAACTTTGCAGGCAACAAAGGAGTGGCAAGAAGTATTCAAAGTACTCAAATGAAAAGCAAGGGACCTACAACCTAGATTACTCTATCCAGTAAAGCTATCATTTAGAATGGAAGGGCAGATAAAGTACTTCCCAGACAAGGTAAAACTGAAGGAGCTCATCATCACCAAGCCATTATTACATGAAATGTTAAAGGGACTTATTTAAGAAAAATGATCAAAACTATAAACATTAAAAGGGAAACAAATTCACAACTATCAACAACTGAATTAAAAAAAAAAAAACGCCAAACTAAGCAAACAACTGGAGCAGGAAAAGAATCATACATACAGAGATTATTTGGAAGGCTATTGGCTGAGATGGGGAAGGAAGAGAATGGAAGAAAGATGCAGGGATTAAGAAGCATAATTGGTACACACAAAATAGATAGGGGGATGTTAAGAATAGTACAGAAAACATAGAAGCCAAAGAACTTATAGGCATCACCCATGCACATGAACTAAGGGGGGAATTGCTGGAGGGAAGGAGGTACTGGGTAGTGGGAGACAAAGGGAGAAAACTAGGACAACTGTAATAGCAAAATCAATAAAAAATATTTTTTTAAAAATGACTTTCTTTTTCCTTCATTTCAATTTCTGCTAACTTTTGTGGGGGAAGGGAAAAGGAAAGAGCCATTTGAAAATTCACTGAAAGCTACAATTCCTCTCAAAAAAGTGTTAAGTCTCCATGATTTTTTTAAACTGTTCCTAATATATAGAACTATTTCAAATGTGGTGAATATTTATGTGAATTATAACTGTCTGTACTGAGTTGAAATTCCCCAGAATCAGAACCCAAGACAGGACTTGAGTGCAAGAAATTGACTTGGGAGGTGGACAAGTGAGGTAGACCAGGGAAAGAAGTCAATACAGGCTGCATTAATGAGTAAGTTACTGCTGTGAGCAATGGGTGTCATGCCCTCTGAGGACTTCTGGGAGCACGCAGAGGGCAGGCCTCAGAGATGTCACAACTAACGGGTGAAGAAGTTGAAGTATCTGTCCAGTTCCCTCTAGTTAATGGTTAAGGGTTACTCCTGGAGATAACTTGGCACTTCTGACTTGAACTTTCAACTGTGGAAGGGAAACCCTTCAGGCTCAAAGTCCCAGGGGCTTGCAATTAGGAAGTTATTGGGTCAGAAGACAATACATTTGTGGTGAGTGCCATGGGATGTGTGCAGGACACACACAAAACATGATGTCACCACTAAGTACAATAAGAAAAATGAAATGCCCTTCCTCCTTAAAGTTCGAACTACAAACACTTACTGAGCACCCGTTCTGTGCCAAGAGCTCTGTTGGGCACTAATGATTTAGAAAAGGAATAAAGTCAGTTTCATGACTTTTAGTCCACAATTTTGTGAGAAGACAGCATAGAGGGAGGTTATCAAAAATCCTCTAATAGAAGGATGTAAAAGTGGGGCCCGGGGTTCTGGCATTTCTTTTTTTTTTATTATTATTATTTTATTCTTGTTCAAGTACAGTTGTCTGCATTTCCCCCATACCACTTCCCCCGACCCCAGCCATCCTCACCTTCCTCCCTAATCCTACCTCCGTTTTGTTCATGTGTCCTTTATAGTTGTTCCTGAAAACACTTCTCCCTTCCCCCCCATTACCCTCCTCCCACCTCCCCTCTGGTTACTGTTTGTTTTTTTAAATTATATTTATTGATTATACTATTACAGTTGTCCCATTTCCCCCTTCATTACCCTCCACTCCGCACACCCTCCTCTCCCACCCACATTCCCCGCCTTTAGTTCATGTCCATGTGTCATTGGTTCTTTAGCTTCTACATTTCCCACACTACTCTTGCCCTCCCCATCTCTATTTTCTCCCCACTGTCTATGCTACTTATTCTCTATACCTTTCCCCTCTCTCTCCTCCTCCCACTCTCCTATTGCTAACCTTCCATGTGATCTCATTTCTGTGGTTCTGTTCCTGTTTTGGTTGTTTGCTTAGTTTTTGTGTTTTTGTTTTAGGTGTGGTTGTTAATAATTGTGAGTTTGCTGTCATTTTACTCTACCTGTTTTTTATCTTCTTTTTCTTAGATAAGCCCCTTTAACATTTCATATAGTAAGGGCTTGGTGATGATGAACTCCTTGAACTTGACCTTATCTGAGAAGCACTTTATCTGCCCTTCCATTCTAAATGAAAGCTTTGCTGGATACAGCAATCTTGGATGTAGGTCCTTGCCTTTCATGACTTGGAATATTTCTTTCCATCCCCTTCTTGCCTGCAGGGTCTCTTTTGAGAAATCAGCTGACAATCTGATGGGTACTCCTTTATAGGTTACTGTCTCTTTATCTCTTGCTTGCTTTTAGGATTCTCTCCTCCATTTTAATCTTGGGTAATGTAATTATGATGTGGCTTGGTGTGTTCCTCCTTGGGTCTACCTTCTTTGGGACTCTCTGACCTTCCACGACTTCCTGGAAGTCTATTTCCTTTGCCAGATTGGGGACGTTCTCCTTTATTATTCATTCAAATAAGTTTTCCACTTGTTGTTCTCCCTCTTCCCCTTCTGGTACCCCTATAATTTGGATGTTGGAACGTTTAAAGATGTCCTGGAGGTTCCTAAGCCTCTCCTCATTTTTTTGAATTCTTGTTTCTTCATTCGTTTCTGTTTGATTGTTTTTCTTCCTTCTGGTCTACTCCATTGATTTGCGTCCCAGTTTTCTTCCCATCACTTTTGGTTCCCTGTGCATTTTCCTTCATTTCACTTATCATCGCCTTCATTTGTTCATCTAATTTGCGACCAAAATCAACCAATTCTGTGAGCTTCCTGATCACCAGTGTTGTGAATTGTGCATCTGGTAGGTTGGCTATCTCTTGGTCTCTTAGTTGTATCAGCTCTGGAGCTTTGATCTGTTCTTTTGCTTGGGGCATTTTTTTTGTCTCGTCGCACCTGTTACGTATGGGTGGTGGAGCCTTAGGTGTTCACCAGGGCAGGGCAACCCAGTCACTGGGTTGTGACGCTGTATGTGGGGGTGGGGTCCGAGAGGGATCAATGGTGCTCGTTCTGCTCTCTGTCAGATCGCAGACCCCTCTGCCCGTTCCCCCAAGCAAACTGGGCCCTTCTGGTGCTGCTTCCCAGTGGGTGGATTTGTGTACATTCTAGGACCTGGTAGGTCTCTCCAATGAACTCATATGTGTGGCTGGGAGTTAATCCCTGCACTTCAACCCCCGCAGGTGTTTTCAGGCTTTATTTCCTGGTGCTGGACCCCTGGGTTGCGAGGTCTCTCTTGCTCCCCAGTTATCTGTATGTGAACGTGGGACTGCACAGTCAGCCACCTTTTGCACCGTGCCCCGCTTCACAATCGCCAGCTGCCGCCTGGGCACCAGAGGTGCTTTTTGCGCCTGGTGCTTCTGCTTTTTGTGCTGTGACCCATCTCTCAACCCACTTCACTCTACCCCGCTTACCGGTCTGGATGGATGTGTCTATTTTATCTCCTTGGTTGTCCGACTTCCTTACAGTTCAGTTTTCTGTCAGTTTTGGTTGTTATTTTGTTTCTAAATTATTGTCGTTCTTATTTTGGCTGTTTGAAGAGGTACGATGTGTCTACCTACGCCTCCATCTTGGCCGGAAGTCCCGGGTTCTGGCATTTCAAGTGGAATGATTACCCTCTTCAAAGCAGCTGTAATAAATACTATATAACATTTCTTCCAGGAGTAAAGAAGCAAGAGCAGAGATCTCACTCTGATGACAGCAACAAAAACACCAAACAATCTGCCAACTCACAATTTTTCAACTCATCAGAGTTAAAACCTCATTATAACCAACCTACATGAAATAAAGGAAAGAGAGGCACTTGCAAGGATGAACTTGCTTACCTGGGGCAGATGCTGTTAAATGCTGTTAAAAAAAGAGCTAGAATTTTTACCATTAGGTAAAAAGTAAATGTAGGCAAGCAACAGAACATAGTACCCCTTAAGGCCTGAGACAGGAGGTGAAATTTACACTCAGGTTCTTCTCTGTGGACCTCCCCAGCTGCTAGCATAAATGACTGGCCAGAGTCCTGAGACAGTCTCCCACTAGGTGCACAGGGGAAGAGCAGTCACTGTAAGAGAGGTACAAAATTCCTCCATGATCCTTCTCTCACTTCTACTGTGGAACAAAACCCTAAAACCACTGAGGGAAGGACACAGACGAAGCACCCCATCTTTCTTAGAACACTGGTGAAAGCCCATGTATGTCACACGATTTTATGAACAGTCTTAAACTTAAAAACAGTGTTCCTATTAAAAACAACTTCAAGACACCAGTGGTCTCAATCTTTAGCCAGGCCACTGGCCTAAGCCCCTCCTCACCAAGCACTATGAAGCCACCCGGTGTAGATGAATCTTTCAAGGTCTTGGAGATGGAGGAGAGAAAAGTCATAACCAACAAGGGGGCTTTCGTGAAAAACAAAAGTTTTAAGATGAAGACTTGAGCATGATTATGAATAAAGCAACAAAGTCAAGTAAGATTGATAATAATCAGTGAGCTAAGACAAGTTATAAATCACTTAGCATGAATTTCCTTTTGTATGTTACATTGGTGTAGCTGCTCAGACATGCAAGTTTAATTTTTGTTTAAAATAAGGGGGGAGATCCTACCTGAATAGATCCCTGGATTAAATTTAGTATAGTCAAGAACAATTAAATTGTCTGCTCGTATTTTCTGGATCATGAGAGCTATTCACACTGAAATGTCTAACATTTTGCTCCCTGTCAAAAACAAAAAAACCTTTAAGTGCTA
>PVKM010028092.1:0-18467 GCA_004027735.1 Carollia perspicillata
TTTATATCATTCCTCTTTTCTGTGATGTATATAAATTTAGATTTATTTTTCTGCTGAAATTATGATCATGGAAATATTAGGTTGTTTCCTAATTTTTGAAAGTAAGTGATCCTTGATGCAAAAGCATTTGTAGTAAGAAAAATAACCTTTCATATGTCATTCTGAGGCAGTAACATTTCAGACACTTTTTGTCATTCCAGTGATTGATGGTATGTTAGTCATGAGGAAATGTACCTGTTTTAGATTTTAATTTACTGGACAATGTTTACTAAATTAAGTAGACTTCAGAATGAGGTAGAATAGTTAATATTTTTTCTTTTTTAAAATATGTTTTAAGATTTTGCCTTGGCTGGTGTAGCTCAGTAGATTAAGTGCTGGTCTGTGAACCAAAGGGTCATTGGTTTGATTCCCAGTCAGGGCATGTGCCTGAGTTGTGGACCAGGTCCCCAGTGGGAGGCACACAGGAAGCAACCATACATTGATGTTTCTCTCCCTCTCTTTCTCCTTCCTTTCCCTTGTCTCTAAAGATTAATACAACCTGAAATGACCCTGTTCTATGTGTGTGAGAGAATGTACTTATTAGTAATGCTAAAGACCTTCAAGTTATTTTCTGTGTGTTCAGCAACTTTTTCATTAGGGCTGTGATTTTTCTGATAAGTGCACTTAAGTGCTCTAAGCACCTTTTAAATAAACTTTTATGGAGATACCACATCGTGCTTTTGTTTTACTGGCAATGATTAATTTAGCCATGTATGTTGGTAGATCAGAAACAAATTTAGCATTAGGCAAATTCCAGTATCTAAGAAATATATAGACAGTCCTTTAGAATGTCAATTCATTCAACCAAGTGTTTAGAGTAGGGTGTGGCATTTGCTTGATACAACCTGTTCTTGGACAATTAGAATTTGCAAGTTCATTTAGTTAGCCATTTTCCTTGTTGTGCAGAGACGCTGGACTTAATAAATGTACAACAAGACAATTACTGAAAAGCCTCTTTTCTGTGTTTATTGTCAATAATCATCTATTACTGCCAACTTAACACTTTTTCACCTTATTATTCTATAAATTTTGATTGAACAAACTTTTACTGAGCTACCTCTATCACACTCATAAATATTTTTTTTGGTTGCATCATAAATTTTCATTTTTCTTCGTACTAAGAATTGTGGTTAAAGAAGGGGGATCCTTCAACCTCTTCTCTCCAGAAAAGAACAAAGCTTCCCTTTTCACAGAAAATTGACAGATTTACCTATGCCTTTAAACCACACTAGTTTTCTGTTTAAAGCAGATTCACTGCATGTGGCGCTTAATGTTTTTGACAAGTATGTGCAGTTGACTTTCTGGTGCTTCATTTTCAGTAGCAGTATTGTAGCACTTGTTTACCATTTAAAAAACTGAAGCCCAGTTCTCCATATTTTTTTAACCCTCATCACATATGGGGGAAATTTTAAGTCATCGGAGTATAAGAAAAGATAAACATGCTTATTGTTCTGCCTGATATAAAATTACTTGTGAATAAACAACATATTTTAATTAATAGATTTTCCAAGAGGTGAAAAGCAGTGATATTGCTAAAACTTTCCGCAAAGCAATCAACAGGAAAGAAGGGATTTGTGCTCTGGGAGGAACTTCAGAGCTCTCCAGTGAAGGAACACAGCATTCTTACTCAGGTAAGAGTCTCATGTACATTAAGTTAACACAATGAACTAAGTAGGGTGCATGCTATAATGTCAAGGAGGCTCTCTAGAAAAACTTTGCCTCCTAATTAAGAACAAAGACGTTCTTCGTGACATGTATTTGGACTTGCAACTAATATTTGCCTTAAAGGCATTTGTAAGTATTTATTTTATGGCTTTGTGAGCTTGCAAGAGACATGATACACTATGTGCAATGACAAGCTTCATTATAATACAGTTCTATAGTAATATAAACATAATTTTAAAAACAGTGTGTAACTAAATTCTCTAAGAATTGGTTATCTCTACTGGTTTTTTTTTGTAATTGTTGTTAACTTTATGTGGTTAACTTTATAATTCCTAATAGCCACTAGGTTGTATTCAAGTGTCTGTGTTTCCAAAGAGGATAACTACATGCTTGTGACACATTAATGTTCAGCATTACTGAACAACTATTTTATGCTTTAGGGTCATATTTAACCTAAAATATGAACTGATTTCTTATTATTCAACATAATTTTAGAAGAAGAAAAATATGCTTTTGTTAACTGGATAAACAAAGCTTTGGAAAATGATCCTGATTGTCGACATGTTATACCAATGAACCCAAATACTGATGACCTGTTCAAGGCTGTTGGTGATGGGATTGTGCTTTGGTAAGATGTTGAGTTATTTTATATACAAGTTTCTTAAGTTATTTTCCACGTAATTGATGTATTTGATTCTGGATGCTTGACAGCATCATCTTGGGAAATAGTTAGACTTGAAAATTGTCTTGATTCTGGCCATTTCATTTCATCTCTAGGTCTGTCCATGAAAGTACCATCAAAACATGAATCTAAAATGCAATCATGTAGCCTGGAAGCCTCTTTATAGAGGAGCTCTCAGCTACAGATTTCTTCTCATCATTGAGCCAGTAGAACATGACAACTCTGTTGAATTTAAGTGTGCCAGTATCGTTTTCTTCTAAAGTACCATAGCTTCCATAAGAAAAAATAAAAGCTACTCTTCAATTCTTACTCTCTATTTACTTATTTCAGAAAAATGTATTTGTCACTGCTGCTGCCCCTGATCCAACAGCATCTTGGTAGAAATGACATAAGATTATCAATGCTTTGTCAGGTGATGCTCCTATTTATAAAGGCAGTGTAGCACAGGCCTTAAAAGCATACCCTATAATCAGTCTACTTGGATTCATATTCAGGCTCTGACACTTAGTAGCTGTGGAGCTATAGTAAAGATTCTAACCCCTTTGTATTTCACTTTTCATCTATTATTATCTCTATTATTGTACTTTCCTCACAGGGGTGTTGTGAACATTAAGTAAATGATTACATACATATAGAGTGCTTAGAACAGTGCAATGGATATGATATACAATATATAAAATTCTCTTTTGTAATAAGATCATTTTGCTTGTTTGAAAAATGATTTTTAAAATGTAAGATATCCCCCTATTTTGACTTTTATAAATGCTAAATAAATAATTCCCCATGTGTTTGAATAGAAAGAAATAGCATCATTTTTCTTATGTTTAAAAAGATGTTTTAGGGCAATGTTATAAATATCAAAAATTTTAGAGTCTAACTCCAAATTTTACCACATGAGATTCTTTCTATAAGTTACAGATTCTAGCCTAATTAACATAACCTTCTTTTTCTCACCAATATATTACCAGCATCAAATATAGTGTTCTTAGCC
This sequence comes from Carollia perspicillata, assembly GCA_004027735.1. NCBI lineage: Eukaryota > Metazoa > Chordata > Mammalia > Chiroptera > Phyllostomidae > Carollia > Carollia perspicillata. The sequence goes on from PVKM010028092.1 coordinate 3,378, forward strand.
CATCATTTAGGCACTCAATAAATAATTGATAGATGAAAGAATCTCATGCTCAACTAACTTTACCTCTTTGTTGATAAATGGCATTTTTAATTGTGAATTATATAATCTAGGAGAAATTCAATTTCACTGTGGGATTGTATCTTTTTAACATTTATTCAATAATGTTTCAATATCCACGTTAATTTTTATAAAAGTATGTGGAAAATACAAAAATAAAACACAATGAGAAAATACACTTCAATCCCCAACTCAGAAGTTACCCAACTACTGTAAACATTTCAATATTTTTAAAATTTGCTAAATACATATATACGGTGATCAACATGATAAAAGCCATATATAGTATTTTTCAGATTATGAGTCATATAATAAGCTTTAAAATATTTGTGAATATTTACAGACTCTTCAAAATTAAATCAACTCTATATCATAGAATTGTACACTTGAAACCTATATTATTTTATTAACCAATGTTACCCCAATAAATTCAATAAAAGAAGAAAAAATAAATCCACTCACTTTAAAATTTTGTTACAGTAAAATGATCAACCTTTCGGTCCCTGATACAATTGATGAAAGAGCAATCAACAAGAAAAAACTTACACCCTTCATCATTCAGGTATGCATTGTTCTCCCCACTGTATTCTATGAAACTACTATTTGAGGACCTGTTCTATAGACCATAGGCTCTGTACTTGTATTTTCTCATGTAATTCTTACAACTCTGAGTTCAGGATTGTTATTCAGATTTTACAGAGAACACAGCTGGGACTCAGAAAGGTTTTTGAACTTGCCTAAGGTTAATGTTGGAACTGAAGTTCAAATCCAGGTCTAATTCCAAAGCCCTATGTTCTTTTCATTACATATTGTGGTTCAAACATGCAAAAATAGGCAAACATACAGGATGAGGGAAAAGTAGTTTACAGTTGTTCTTATGGAAAAATAATACAATTAATTACTGTATTTTGCTGTGTATAATATGCACTTTTGTTGCCCAAATTTTTTAGGGAAAAATAAGGATGTGCATTACACAGGTATAATGTGCACAAAAAGTGTGGGTGCATATTACACACTGGAGCACATTATGCATGTAAAGATATAGTAAAAATAATACAAGAATAAACTGTAAGCATACTCACAACTGTAAGTCTACTTTTGTTCCATCCTATATTTAAACTCTTAGTATATTTAAGGAATGGAACATTTGTCTTTTCTATTAAGTGGGTATTAGACTATTAGGTAGAAAAATTTCCTATGGCAAGGACACCTCTTAGGATGTGAAGATTGAGAACCTCTAGAACTCTTTCAGCTACATGCAATAGACCTCTCATTAGATATTTTTAGAAATATGACACTTAACCTACATGGGTATATGTAACCTAGTTACTTAGCCTTTTTATTTAGTATTTCCAAAGTGACCACATAAATACCAAGGTCATTTCCCATGGAATTCTGGAAAAGGCAATAGCAATAAGGCTGAGATTTGTTTTAGCTATGCTTTTAGTACCAGTGTCTGGAATTTGTTTTCTGTTGATCACGTGTGGCTGAAACTACTGCAGGGGTTTTAATTTCTGAGTTGAGTGTTATTTTTAGTGAAAGGAGAAGTAGATGCCTAAAAAATGGAAAGGTCAAGAAGCAAGTATGTAAATTGGCTATCTTGCAGGAAAACTTGAACTTGGCACTGAACTCCGCTTCTGCCATTGGGTGTCACGTTGTGAACATTGGTGCAGAGGATTTGCGGGCTGGGAAACCTCATCTGGTTTTGGGACTGCTTTGGCAGATCATTAAGATCGGTTTGTTCGCTGACATTGAATTAAGCAGAAATGAAGGTAACGGAACACAGTTGTTATTTTGAAAGTTGTTTAATCATTTTTTTCTAGTCATGTAGTCTGTCATTCTCACTTAATTGAGGTGATTAGATGGCAACTAGGATTAATATAAGGTAATGCGATAGTGTTATTCAGGAAGACAGCCTAATTATAATTTTCTTCTTTAACATTTGGCACATTAGAATTCATTTTGCCATAAAAACACAAAACCATAGAGAGTTTAAGGAACTTTTCTACATTCTCCATACTTAATATCTATTTTCTCCTTTGTCCACACAAACCCTACCCCTTCACACTCAGCTCTTCCACTGTGCCCCATCTCCTATCATTTTTAATTCCTTTTATATTCTATCATAGATTTAAACTTCTTAAAAATATTCTAACCTGCCCTCGATGGTCTCATATTTCCTGAACCAGCAGAAGCATCATCCTTCTTATAGCATAGGTTTTAAAATCACATCATGGATTTGTAGAATGTATAGCATATACAATACAATTGTCATGGGGCCCTAGGAAGTACTACATTGTCCTTTCCCTGTAAGCACCACTGCAAATATTTGTATGTTATTCCAGAAATCACCATTTCAATCCTCAGTTACTTTTGGAAAAGAATATATATTTGGAGTTCTCAGTATTTGAGGGTTTCATAATGTCTGTCAGGAGTCTTATTTTGTATATTTTTATCTAATAAAGACTTTTGCATTACAAGAATTTATTGTACTTACACTTTCAATCCAGTCACAAGCACCTATATTTGGACAAATACAGTTTTTCTAATTGTTGTCCTTTTCCAGTGTGGTGTTTGTCTTGTTAAAGGAGTCGAAGTCCATTGAAAAAGGAAAAAGAGATAACAAAATAAAATTTCATCGGCTCATGTAATAAATCAAATGATTTATCTTTGACAAGGTCTTAGGTGCATACATGTCAGGCTGTTTGATCCTTCCTAGCCTTTGACTTAGCAGAGACAAGGAACAGAAGGAGGGTTCTGTACAAATGATCATGCCATCTCTCTCCTTGCTTAAATCCCTGTACCAAAATGACATGGCATGAAGTAGAGTCCATGAAAGATGAGATTTGCCTGGTATACATATTATTTATACCTCTTCAGAAATCAGGCACTTTCAGTCTTGTTAAATATAAATCTCCTTTATTTTATGGGAGGTTAATATTGCATAAGGATTGCACAACTTCTTCATAAAACAATGCTTAAATTTAAACAGTCCTCTATGCCAACAATGTTCAACCAATGTACAGCAAGAATCTTCAGAATATGCAGTACCTCTTTTCCCCTAGACTGTCAAATAAAAACAATGACCATAGCCAACACAACAGTAACCATCTGGTGTGAATGAATCAAAATTATATCTCTTTTTTATCAGATTGGTATTTGTTTTTGGTGTGCCATAGAATTTTAGTCATTAGTTTATGTGTGCCATGATATGCAAAAGGTTGAAAATTGATGATCTGTGCAGATATCCAAGTTCTCTTTATTTTCTCTAGGGATACTTACCAAAACCACCCCTCTACCTCTTCTACACATTCAACAACAAAAACTATTGAGCAGCCTTTACATGGTAGACACTATCTATAGAAAATGTACAGTTGAATTATATTCCATTAAAACCCTTCTTAAAGGATTTAACCCTTCAAGAGCTAATTAAGAGGAAGGTAAATAAATAAATCAAAGATAAATCATTTGATTTATTACATGAGCCATAATGTTTCTATGTTCCTTTAAATAAAAAGTTAAGGAAAAGTCTCCACCATTTTAAATATTATCCCCCAGATCTTGATTTTAATATTATTAAACAAAGACAGTTTATGTAAATATGTGATATAGTGTGAAATAGTCATCTTAAAAGCTACAATGTATTTGGTATTTGGAGTGCAAAGAATAATAAAGAAGGGAGAATTATATTGTATATTTTCTGTGTATTCTCATAAGACAATGTCTTTATCTGTATCATCTTATAATTTTCTATTTATATATATGTATCATTTGTTAGACTATGAGTATCTGAAAACCTGACAGTATGTCATGCTGGTTTTTGGACCTCTATTATTTGAAAGAATGAACTTGTAATGACCATTATCATATAATATATTGGTTATGTGTTCGTTTTTTTTCCTACAGCCTTGGCTGCTTTACTTCGAGATGGTGAGACTTTGGAGGAGCTTATGAAATTGTCTCCAGAAGAGCTTCTGCTTAGATGGGCAAACTTTCATTTGGAAAACTCGGGCTGGCAAAAAATCAACAACTTTAGTGCTGACATTAAGGTAATGTGCCAAGAACCCTAACACTTTGGGGATGTATAATGACTTTAAAATTTCATCCCAGTTTAACAGAGGTAAAATTCTACCAGTTTATCACCAAGTCTTATTGTTTCTTGGCCCCAATGGGAGATTTCAGTAGAGAGGAGGAGCCAAGTGAAGAGCATGAGCACCAAGTCTAGCTTCTCTTTTCTGAAAAAGGGTAAAAGTATTATAGTCCTAGTATTTTATATTCTGCTTACTGTTAAACATTGCATATTTAAAAAATGGGCCATTACTATTCTATTCCTAACTGCCTTTCTCAGGCCTCAGTGCACCAGTTAGTAAAGACCTAGAAGAGAGGGCCTCAAGATTCCCCTTCCCATTTCTTGTGTGCCTCCTTTCCTATTGTGTGCTCCCACCTTTAGACATTGAGTTCTTGAGTGTACCACTGAGCTGTTATATATGTCTGTGCCTCCTACCTTGGCCCCTGCCCCTGTGCCCTCCCACTAAGTCTACCTCTGACACAACACCTGGCACATAAATAACCTTCAAATATTCCTTGTTTTGAGTAGAATTCTGGAGCTCACTGTTAGCCATGAACCGTAAGGGAAAACTATCAAGGGAAGGAGACATTGGTAGCATGGTGTCCTTGGCTTCTCAAGGAGAGAGGGCCAAAATTATCATAGCAAAAATCATGGAGTTCTTATTAACTGTCGGGACTCTCTCTCAAATCCAGGTGTTGGGACACAGGGAGAAAACTATAGGATTTTTACCAGGTGTCACTGACCTACAGGGCTATGAAAGCAGTAGGCTCTGGTCACATCAATTTGTTCAGTGTTAAGAGGAAGTAATGGGCTATTTGCACTAATGATTTCAAAACTGGAAATTACAGATGGCTCCCAAATTATCAGTCCAGTTAGCCCCACCCCTTCTTTTAACTCACACAATGTGTTTGGCCCAGTATATTCTGCTTTATGCATTAGATGTATTTCTGATGACCATTTGTAAGTACATTTTATGTTCTAGGACATATTTTATTTTATTTTATTTTTTTAAAGATTTTATTTATTTATCTTTAGAGGGGAAGGGAAGCAAAGGAGGGGAGAAATATCAATGTATGGTTGCCTCTCATGCGTCCTCTGCTGGGAACTGGCCTGCAACCCAGGCATGTGCCCTGACTGGGAATCGAACCTCGATCGTTTTGTTCTCAGGCCCCTGCTCAATCCACTGAGCTACACCAGCCAGGGCTAGGACACATTTTAAATGTACAAAAGGAAATCTTATTTAAAACTGAAGCCTGCTTTGAATTTTTAAAATCAAAGAATTGTTCAGTAATGGGAAAAGGAATTTCCAATTTAGCTGTATTCACCTGCAAAGCACTTTTCAGTACAGTAAATACAGATTCTGCTGGGCCTGTTCTTTACCTCTTCTCAAATGCATAGGATTAGATTCTGTATTCTTTCTGCACCCTTAGTAAGTAACTATAAATGAGAGCACTATCATGACTGTCACATACTACCAGAAGGAGGAAAATCCTGTGTAGGATCTGGCTTTGCATTTCATGAATTGCTTTGAAATGGCTTTGGCTCACCTTATTATCCCCATGCTTAGAATAATTTAGGGAACTGGGTATCATACTCACTTGGGTAGATTGCTTAGGGTACAGCTTTTCTGGGTAGCTCCCAGAGAGTACTCCTATTCTGTAGGTATGGGGTTGGATCCAGCAATTGGCATTTTAAACAACATACCAGAGGTTGCACGTGATCTGCAGAGCTTACTGTGAGGAACAGTCCTTTATAGCCTATCCGGACTGTCAAGGCCCAGGAATAGCAAACTATCATAGCTGGGAAGGTAGTCTTCTGACATAACAGGATTAAGGCATCTTGACTCTAGTTCCTATCCTCTGGTATCCCAGGGAGGCAGAATTTACTTGGTACGTGTGTTGAAGACCCCTATGAAGTGTTTGTGCTAGTATATGGTTTTCAAGCTATGTTCTACGGGGTGTCCACATGGCCTAAATTCACCTAGCCTACCCCTAATATGAGCAATGCCACTTTGTTCTAGGAATTGGGATTTCAAGTAAAAATGATCAAGTGCTGAAAGAGTTCAGGAGTTCAAAACAAAAAGAGGCTTGTTTTTGGTTAAGTGTATTCCTATCATAAAGGATTAAATGTTATTTCACCAGCTGAAGTGTTCATTTAATTTTTTTTTATTTAAATTTATAATTACATACATCTTTAACACAGCTAATCTCTTTCCATAGGGTATAGTATGTATTGTGCTGTATAATGATATAACCTGTTCGTTTTCTCTTCCCTGTGCTTCCTGGATTTCTACTCTCCCACTGATTTTTCTTGTTTTACCTACCAAGCTTATTGACTTCAGTAATTCAGTGAAGGTACAAAACTAGTTATGTGTTTACTAGCATTATTGTATTGATAACTTTAATAAATTGTAAAATTATGACAAAATCCCATTTCAAGGCAGACATAAGACCAGATAGATGAACTTTTCTGGGGAAAGGATCTGTTAAATTAAAAGATAGGGATTTGTGCCATGAGATATTCTCATAAAATTCAGTGCAAATGTCCTTCCAAAAATCAGACAATAGGATACATTCATTTTTTGTAAATGTGATCCCACTGAAATTTTCAATTCATTTGTAGGATTCCAAAGCGTATTTCCATCTTCTCAATCAAATTGCACCAAAAGGACAAAAGGAAAGTGAACCACGGATAGATATTAACATGTCAGGTTTCAATGTAAGTATAGGTGTTTATTTAAAATTTTACAATTTTACAAAATTATTGTCAATTTCTTATAAATACAAGAATCTTCATGATTGTATATAGTGGTATTGACAGTTTCAAGTGTTACTTTTAAATTATTTTAAAATTGCTATACTTGTCATTCAGAGGCAGAAAGACTAGCTTTGATATATTTTTAGAGTTCATTATTGAGTTCCATAATTATGTTGGTATTGGTTTATAATGGGTGGCATAAAATATTCAAAGCAAGTATGGGGAAATAAGTACTACAGACTGACCTTTGAATACTTAGATTATAATCACAGTGATAGATTTAATGACTACATATTTATATATGCATCTGTTACTCCGGTGTTGAGAATAATGTGAATATGTTTATAAACTCATGATCTGTGAAATAATAATCTGAGGAATTACTCTCATGGATTATGTACCCTAGTTACATTATTAATTTGTTCAATGATCTGGGACTACTTCCTTCCCAAAATTGGATCTCACTTTATTCATCCACAAAGTAAGGAGTTGGACTACACCGATCAGCATCAACTTTCTAGGATCCTATCATTCTTTCTACCTATTAGATATGGAATGCACTCTACTAACTTTAGTAATTGATATTTCTACCCTATTAAGCAATAGAATTGAGTGGATTATACTAGCTAAACTGTTTACACTGCCCTTACTAGAAATGAATTTGTAACAGACTTGTTTGCTTATATTTCTGGCTGTATATTAAATATGAAACTCTTTGTCTCAGGTTACTCTTGGTACAAATGAGCATCATCCTGTACACTAAGGGAATCAGGTGCCTGGGTAAATGGCACCAGTATACCAGCTCATTCTGATTCTTTTTTAAAAAATATATTTTATTGATTATGCTATTATACTTCTCCCACTTTCCCCCACTTTTCCCCCTCTACCCTGTACACCCCCTCCCACCTTCATTCTCCCCCTTTAGTTCATGTCCATAGGCCATACATATAAGTCAGGGTTGACAAACTCATTTTCACTGGGGGCCACATCAGCCTTGCGATTGCCTTCAAAGGGCAGAATACAATTTTAGGACTGTATAAATGTAACTACTCCTTAACAGTTAAGCCAGAGTTCAGCACCACCAGATAGAAACAAGGTGCTGGACCAGATCAAACACAGTGGAGGGCCAGATTTGGCCCCCGGGCCTTCTATTTGCCACCTGTAATATTGTAATATAAGTTATTTGGTTTCTACATTTCCTATACTATTCTTAACCTCCCCATCTATTTTCTTTCTACCATTTATGCTACTTATTCTCTATACCTTTTCCCTCACTCTCCCGTCCCACTCCACCACTGATAACCCTCCATGTGATCTCCATTTCTGTGATTCTGTTCCTGTTGTAGTTGTTTGCTTAGTTTGATTTTGTTTTTAGGTTCAATTGTTAATAGCTGTGAGTTTGTTGTCATTTTACTGTTCATATTTTTGTCTTTTTTTCGTAGATAAGTCCCTTTAACATTTCATATAATAAGGGCTGGGTGATGATGAAGTTCTTTAACTTGACCTTATCTGAGAAGCACTTTATCTGCCCTTCCATTCTAACTGATAGCTTTGCTGTATAAAGTAATCTTGGATGTAGGTCCTTGCCTTTCATGACTTTGAATACTTCTTTCCAGCCCCTTCTTGCCTGCAAGGTTTCTTTTGATAAATCAGCTGATAGTCTAATGGCAACTCCTTTGTAGGTAACTATCTTCTTTTCTCTTGCTGCTTTTGATTTTCTCCTTATCTTTAACCTTGGGTAATGTAATTATGATGTGCCTTGGTGTGTTCCTTCTTGGGTCCAACTTCTTTGGGACTCTCTGAGCTTCCTGGACTTCCTGAAAGTCTATTTTCTTTGTCAGATTGGGGAAGTGCTCCTTCATTATTTTTTCAGATAAGTTTTCGAATTGTTGCTCTTCCTCTTCTCCTTCTGGCACCACTATGATTCAGATGTTGGAGCGTTTAAAGTTGTCCCAGAGGTTCCTAAGTCTCTCCTCATTTTTTGAATTCTTATTTCTTCATTCTGTTCTGATTGAATGCTGCTTCTGCTCCAAACCCTTGATTCGAGTCCTTCCTGTCACTGTTGGTTCTCTATACATTTTCCTTTATTTCACTTTTCATATCCTTCAGTTTTCCCTCTAATTTGCATCCATATTCAACCAATTGTGTGAGCTTCCTGATTGCTAGTGTTTTGAACTGTGCATCTGGTAGGTTGGCTATCTCTTCGTTGCTTAGTTGTATATTTTCTGGAGCTTCGGTCTGTTCTTCCATTTGGGCCATTTTTGTCTCAGTGCTCCTGTTATGTAGTAAGGGGTGGAGCTTTAGGTGTTCCCCAGGGCAGGACAACCCATCGGTCTGTTGTGACACTGTATGTGGGGTAGGGTTCCAAGAGGAAACAGTGCTGCTTGCTGTGCTCCCTGCTAGTTTTCAGTCACTTACCCACTACCCACAAGCAAATTGGGCCCTTCTGGTGCTGATTCCCAGGTGGGTGAGCTTATGTACATTCTAAGCCCCTGTGAGTCTCTCCAATGAACTCTCCTCTGGGGCTGGAAGTCTTTCCCACTGCCGCCTCAACCCCCACAGGTGTTTTTATCGGAGGTTTGAGGCTTGATTCTCCCGCAGTGGAACCCTGGATTTTGCGGTCTATCTTGCTCCCCACTTGTTACTCCCAGTTTATCTGCATGTGAATGTGAGAATGCCCAGTCCACAAGTGGCCGCCTTGCTGTGAGTCTTCTGTGCCCATCAGCCCATCTCTGTCCCTCCCACAGGTCTGGATGAATGTTCTTCTTTAACTTCTTGGTTGTCAGACTTCCATATAGTTTGATTTTCTATCAGTTCTGCTTGCTTTTTGTTTTTAAATTTGTTGTTGTCCTTCTCTGGTTGTGTTAGGAGGCACAGTGTGTCTACCTATGCCTCCATCTTGGCTGAAAGTCTCTCATTCTATTTCTGATAAAGCTCTTCTGTTAGACCTCCCTGATTGATCCTCTTAAAACACTCCTTTCTTCCTCTCTTCCCTCCTCAGAATCCTTCTAGGATTCCCATTGACTCCAGAGTTCTGTCTGAAATGTTCTGCTTAGAGCATTTTAAGGCTGCTCTAGCTCTCCTAGCTAGTGTTCTTTTACAACAGTCTGTACCTTTAAAACACACATTTATCTTGGAGCCTTTGCTCACATTTTCCCCTTGTTTTGCAGTGTTCTTTATCTTTTAGCTTTATACCTTCTTTAGGACCTAATTTAAAAATTCGAACAGTTCTAGCTTTTACCTGATGGGGTTTAGCATGCCTTTTGAGTTTACTGTGCAGCCCTTATAGCTGTGGTCTGGTGCCATCTATGGTATTTTCAAGGTACTGCAAATCCAGCACAGCCAACTTTTTTTTTTTTTTCCATTTAACACAATTTTAGAGGTGCTGTATATGGCTAAGAGAAAGTCAAATTGTATATCTAGCCTATCATTGTAGGAAACATTTCTATATTTTCAGTATTGTCTCTTTAAAAATGTCTTCTTTTAATTCAACAGGAAACAGATGATTTGAAGAGAGCTGAGAGTATGCTTCAACAAGCAGACAAATTAGGTTGCAGACAGTTTGTTACTCCTGCTGATGTTGTCAGTGGAAACCCCAAACTGAACTTAGCCTTTGTGGCTAACCTGTTTAATAAGTATCCAGCCCTAATTAAGCCAGAGAACCAGGATATTGACTGGACTCTATTAGAAGGTAACTGAAGATTTTTAAAATTCTGATGAGTAGGACTACAAAGAAGAAATATACAGTCCACAATGATTTCATAATCTTGATTTAATAAGTTTCCTTATCCACCTTCCTTTAGCAAACATCTGCTAGGAGTAGACTGAAGAACTGAGTGAAAAATGGCAGCTAAAGAAAGGGATGGTACAAGGGAACTTTTAAACTTTAAAGCCCCTTAGTAAACCAATGTTTTGTTTTAATATTTTATGTTAGATCACTTTTTTAACATTTCATCAGAAAAATGCACATCTGCATAAAATTGGACCTATAAATTTACAGTATTTGTTTCATTATTCCACAGTCAGACTAACTGGAACTAGCCCCCTGTTGCTTTCATACCTATTTACTCAAACAGTAGTAGTAACGTATGATAATTATTTATTTATGTTTGGGCAAAGCAGTTTCCCTTTTCCAGGTTGTTTTATATACTATTTAAAAATTAACAACTATAAATTGTAGTTGTTGAATATCCATTGGTATGACTATAAAATTTTTAAATTGTTTACTTTTGAAGTTTCAAGTAATTTATCGCTTTAATATAGGCATATAAAAGAACTCATGTAGTTTAGTGAACACACAATACATTATACAAATGGTATATTATAGAGTTGTATACATGAAACCTATATAATTTTATTAACTAATGTCACCCCAATAAGTTCAATAAAAATTAAAAATGGATAGGCAAAAGGCATAAATTAATATAAGTTTGTAGGACCAGAGCAAATTGTTCAAAATACAAACCAAACTTGATAATATCAGTTCCTTTGAAGTACGGGGACTTGGGGAGATATTGGAGAAGAATTAGAGGGGGTAGGAGATTATAAAAAAGTTACTAAATGTCTAAATTGCTTAACTGGCTATAATAAGGTTATATTCTTTAATTTTTAAGTAAATTAACAAATTGTAAAAAATAAGCATGTGTCTTGAGAAGTGTATTTAGAGAGACTGCTAGGAGATCCATAGTGATGAAAACCTCTAGATCTGTAGAGAGGAAATAATCTTATATATTGTTTGATGTTATATGTACATATATAGGGTTTTTAATGAACATATAAAATTAGTGAATATTCTTAACAGGAGAAACTCGTGAAGAAAGAACCTTCCGTAACTGGATGAACTCTCTTGGTGTTAATCCGCATGTAAACCATCTCTATGTGTAAGTCTTCCTACTGCTATTGTAAACAGTAATGAACATCATCAATGGGTGCTACACAAATAATTACAGCTCCAACCATTTTCTAAATGTTACTTTGTAGTGATTTTTATATGGCAAAATGTTGAGTCATGACTTGTGTTATCATTTTCCAAATACACAAAAGCCCAGATTGTGTCTTTACACTATCATCAACTATAAGTGATAGAATGTATAAATGTCTTTCTGGGGAGAAATTTGACGAAGCATTCCCTAATTTGAGACCAAGATCAGGGAATGCTTTAAGCAGACCACCGATGATGCCTTGGGGGCCTTTGTGCTCACTCTGCTCTCAGCCCGGAATGTTCTTTTCCACATCTAATGTCTTACTTCCTTACTATATTCAAACCATGGATTCAGATCAACACTGATTCAGCTGTTAACCACCACCTTCCTCTCTCTAACCCCTAATCCTAGCTCTTCTTTTCTTCATAATATTTATATGCACCCAAAATCATATCCATTTATCTATGTACTTGTTTAATGTCTCTCTCTGACTCTAATGTTAAGCCAGGGATTTTTCTCCTATGTACCCAGTTGCTAAACAGTGCCTTTCAAACAGTAAGCTCTCAATAAATACTTTTAAGTGAATTAGATGGTCTTAGATCCATTTTCAGCATACACTGATGGAATACATGTTTTGAATATTTTTGGTTTTATATATTTTTTGACAGTGTCATGTTTTTGTTTTTAAGGAAACAAAAGCCAAGCTATCTGAAAACACTAATTAAATTATTTTTAAATCATTAGTGACCTGCAAGATGCCTTGGTAATCTTACAGTTGTACGAACGAATTAAAGTTCCTGTTGACTGGAGTAAGGTTAATAAACCTCCATACCCGAAACTTGGAGCCAACATGAAAAAGGTAGATAATTAAGTTACCACATATCTTTACTACAGATTCTTCTTCTTCCAAATTTGTTTCTTTTCTTTGGAAATCTCTTTAATCTGAGCTTCTTGTGGACAGGAACTCTGTTTTATTTATTATTCTTGATGGCTGAGCATTGGTATAACATACATACATGTATTAAACAAATAAAAATCTTTTACCATTCACTTTTGTGTGTTTGCAGCTAGAAAACTGCAACTATGCTGTTGAATTAGGGAAGCATCCTGCCAAATTCTCTCTGGTTGGCATTGGAGGGCAAGACCTGAACGATGGAAACCAAACCCTGACTTTAGCTTTAGTCTGGCAGCTGATGAGAAGGTATGATACACAATTTTCCTGTTTAAGCTCCACTCTACTACAGGTCTGTAATCTCATTCTTATTATTTTAAAGCAAATATATCAATGACTACACATTTGAAATTTTTGTATTTAGACTCTGAAATGAGCTTAAGCAATGAATACATGTTGGATGTTCTGTTGGAGCATATGCCTCCTTGAAAGTTAGGCAACAAAACTGTTAATATTTCCTTTTATCATATGAAACCTGACCTATACACTTGAGCCTCATTTAGTGTCAGTGAATAAAAAAAAATCAGCAAAACTTATGAACTTATCCCATGTATCCATTTGAAAAAGATCTCTTAAAACTATCACGTGGGAGTTCCAGCCAAAATGGAGGCATAGGCAGAAACATTTCACTTCCTCATACAAACAAAAGAAGGATAACAACCAATATAAAAACAAAGAAAAATCAAAACTGCTATAAAATCATTTGCATGGAGGTCCAACAACTAAGGAGTTAAAGGAATATTCATCTAAGCTAGTTGCAGGAGTGGAGACAGGCAGCTGGGGTGGAGAGGATGTGGCAAGGTGGTGGCTGGCAGACCAGGAAGCAAGGTGGGGGACCCTGTGAGAGATCCCACATTTGTGCACAGATAAGCCAGGAGGAACAACTGGTGAGTAAGACAGATCTCAAAACCTGTGATTTCAGCATGGGAAACTAAAGACTCAAAACCTCTGGCTGTAAAAAATATGTGGAGGTTGAAGAGGTGGGAAAACACCCAGTCTCATAGGAGAGTTCACTGGAGAGGTCCACAGGGTCCTAAAACGTACACAAACCCACCCACCTGTGAGTCAGCACCTGAAAGGGCACAATCCACTTGTGAGAAGTGAGGGAAGTGATAGAAAGTGGGACAAGAGTGGAACAAGCAGCATTATTCCCTCTCAGACCCCTCCTCCACAGGCAGTGTGACAATACAGCAATATGAGTTGCCCCGCCCTAGCGAATACCTGAGGCTCCTCCCCTTACCGTGTAACAGGTGTTCCTAGACAAAGAAATATGGCCCAAATGAAAGAACAGATCAAAACTCCAGAAAAAGAACTAAGCAGCAAGGAGATAGTTAACCTATCAGATGCACAGTTCAAAACATTGGTAATCCAGATGTTCACAGAATTGATTGAGCTTGGTCCTAAAATGAAGGAAGAAGTGAAGGCTATGCACACTGGAATAAAGGGAAGCAATAGTAAAGGGGAGGAAACTGGGACTCAAATCAACAATTTGAAACAAAAGGAAGAAGTAAACCTCCAACCAGAACAGAATGAAGAAACAAGAATTCAAAAAAATGAGGACAGGCTTAGGAACCTCTGGGACAACTTTAAGCATTTAAACATCTGAAACATGGGGGTGCCAGAAGAAGAAGAGGAGAGGCAACAAATTGAAAACTTATCTGAAAACATAATGAAGGAGAACTTCCCCCGTCTGGCAAAGGAAATAGACTTTTAGGAAGTTCAGGAAGCTCAGAGAGTCCCAAAGAAGTTGGACCCAAGGAAGCACACATCAAAGCACATCATAATTACATTAGCCAAGATTCAAAGATAAGGAGAGAATCTTAAAAGCAGCAAGAGAAAAGGAGAGAGTTACCTACACAAAAGTTCCCATTAGACTATCAGCTGATTTCTCAAAAGAAGCCTTACTGGCAAGAAGAGTCTGGAAAGAAGTATTCAAAGTCATGAAAGGCAAGGACCTACATCCAAGATTACTCTATCCAGCAAAGCTATTATTTAGAATGGAAGGGCAGATAAAGTGCTTCACAGATAAAGTCAAGTTAAAGGAGTTCATCATCACCAAGCCTTTATTATATGAAGTGTTAAAGGGTCTTATCTAAGAAAAAGAAGATGATCAAAACTATGAACACTAAAATGACAAACTCACACTTATCACCTGAACCTAAAAAACAAAAACAAACTAAGCAAACAACTAGAACAGGAACAGAATCAGAAATGGAGATCACATGGAGGGTTTTTATTGGGGAGGGGGAGAATGAGGGGGAAAGATACAGGGAATAAGAAGCATAATAGGTTGGCACAAAATAGACGGGGACAGTTGTTAAGAATAGTAAGGA
>PVKM010028093.1:0-18462 GCA_004027735.1 Carollia perspicillata
GAGTGCAATCCCCGAAGTGGAAAGGCTCTTTGGAGTGAAGGAGCTCATACTCCTGGGAGGTGCATTTTAGTCTCAGAAGGTGGAAAGATGGATGATAAACTATAAATTCAACCATAAAGGCAAAGGCTAAGGAAGAGAGAATGTCGCCCATAAAAGACTATGTGAGAAAAATATTTTCTACTTAGCTGATAATTTCACTCAGTAAGAACTTTTCTAAAGTGAAATACATGCATTGATGCCTTTTTAATAAAATGAACAAAACAACTCACCCTCTGCTTGATGGCTTGAGTCAAAAATTGGGGTGACAATGGTGGGGATATGCTGAGAATTTGATGAGTATTACGTTGATACAGCACACTGAGCTGAATAGCCTCATTGGTGGCTAATGAACTTCATTGTGGAAAAAGAAAAGTCACCTTGAGTCAGCCTGATGTTTGCTCCTTTGCTCCCTTCACATAAAAGGGAGTTACGTGTGCAGTTGTGTCACTCCTGGGCATCATAGCATGACTACATTTCTCCCTAATTAATTAGCAAACCAAAGGTTAAAACAGTCTTTTCCAGAGTGATAAAAATTGCAAGAAGGTGTGCTCCCTGTGGTTCTCACTATGCTCTGTCTAGTAACCATCAATTATTTTCCCCAATTAATACAACTCCTGAATTTATTGTATTTTTTTAAGATTTTATTTATTTATTTTTAGAGGAGAAGGGAAGGAGAGAAGGAGAGAAATATCAATGTATGGTTGCCTCTCATGTGTTCCCCGCTGAGAACTAACTGGCCGGCAACCCAGGCATGTGCCCTGCCTGGGGATAAAACCGCAATCCTTTGGTGCGCAGCCCCACGCTCAATCCACTGAGCTACACCAGCCAGGGCTATTGTATTTTTTTTTATTTATTACACTTATTGGGATGACATTGGTTAATAAGATTATATAGATTTAAAGTGTGTGTTTTCTATACATGGTCTGTATTTGCACTATGTGCCCTCCACCCATGGGCAAACCATCTTCCATCACCATAAACACGACTCCCTTTACCTTTTATTGTCCCCCACCCACTTCCCTCTGGCACCCACCCTACTATTGTCTGTGTCTATGAGTTTTTATTTGTTTGTTTTTCTTGTTTATCCATCTGTTGCTTCCAGTTTTATATCCTACATATGAGTGACATCACATTTGAAAAGATACAACATTCATTTTAATTAAAACAGTCAATAAAATGATAATAGAAGGAACGTATCTTGATGTAATAAAGGGCGTATGTGACAAACCTTCAGCTACTATCACACTCAGTGGTGAAAAACTGGAGGCTTTTCCGCTAAGATCAGGAAGAAGACGAGGAGGCTCACTCTCACCACTCTCATTCAACGTAGTACTGGAAGTCCTAGCCAGAGCAATCAAGCAAGAAAAAGAAATAAAAAGAATCCAAACTGGGAATGGAGAAGTAAAAGTGACACTTTGCAGATGATATGATTCTTTATAGAGAAAACCAAAAAGACTCCATCAAAATCTTTTACTGTATTTTTGAGTCTTACTTACACTATGATTAAAAGGTGAGAAGACAGAAGATGCTTCCCGTTTCAAGAGTTCATTGAGTGACACTGATTCTGTTTTCCAAACATGCCTGGATGCTTGGCCTGTCACTGAGTTTCGGACAAAAGCTGATACAGAAATTGAACGCTGGATGTCATTGCAAGATTAAACTCCAACATGTTTAAACTCCAGGAAAGAGTGACTCATATAACACTTGTTCCACATGCTGTCCAAGTTACCTAAGATTTGACTGAAAGAACATGTTATATAATCGTACCAGCACTGACACCAGGAGCATCACTGACCACATATCACAGATGCACTGCTGTGCGAACTCAAGCAAATCAAATCACAGGACAGAATGCTGCACAGAATCTGCCCTCTGGGGAAAGCTGGCACAAGAGAAAATTCTAGAGGTCTCTGTTAATACTTTCTGCTTTGAAATGAAGCGAGTACTAGTGATGAGGACTCCTCTTGGAGCTGCAGGTCAGAAGCTCTGAAGGCCAGACTGGACTGGGGAGAAGCAACTATTTTTTGATTTTCATTGTTCACTAAACAACTGGTTAATAGTAGTGATGTCCAGAGGATAACCACCGCTCCTGAAAGAGATGAGGTCTGGAAGGGAAAGTAGATCCCAGAGTCAGAGACCACATTTACCAACTATCTGGTCACCAACTTAGTGCAACTCAAGAACAGAGGGTAGGTGTGTGGAATAACAGGCACACAGAGCAGACAGGTTAACGTGACTTCTCACCACTGTGCCCACCCAGCAGAAGAGTCGACACAATTTTTTGGACCTCACATCAATGTAGTGGTTGCAAATTACTTGAGTGAAAAGCATAAGGAGTCTCCAATAGCCCTGCTTTTCACACTTTTCCAGGCCCCAAATGCTCTGACTCCACTTAATATGCTCTGGCCAGCCCTTCTGCCTGAAGGATAAGATTTTAAATGCACATTAAACACCAGTGAAATGTCACTTTTCACTTACATCATTGCTGAGCCTAAAAAAAATGACAGCAACCCGCTTGGATGGGGTTTGAGGGGGTCAGACCCCCTTAAAGACTGCTAGACTGCTGGTCGAATTATCAGCTGCAAAAAAACTCTTCCTGGAGGAAAGCTTGGTGAATCTGTTTTCAAATGCAAATGCATGTTCACTGACCCAGCAATTCCGCTGCTAAAGATACACACTAATAATCAGATGAGTGCTCAAAGATATAGTACAAGGATATTCTATTGATAATGGAGAGTAATTAGAAACAAACAAAAAAGTACATCAATAGGGATCTGGAAACATCGTGAGACATCACACAAAGGAATACAGTGTAGTCATTAAAAATAATTGTATATGTCTATATTTAGTTATGGGAGGAAGATCGGCAATGTGGTCTCAAGTGAGAAAAGCAAGCTACAGATAGCCATCTTTGGAAAATATTTGTCGAGAAAAAGTCCGACAGGCTCTTCACCGAAATATATGCGGTCATTATCCTCGCTCGTGGATTTATGTGTGATTTTCAATTTCCTCTTGACAAAATTATGTACTGTCTGGATATTTAATAAGGAAGCTGTACTGCTTTTATAATTTAAAAAGGTAGATAATTTTTAGAATTCATATACAGGTTTTAAACAATCTGTACCGTCCTTCCTTGGACATTGACACACCCCAAACAGCTTTTGTACAAAATCTGATCTTTACACATTTTCGGATAAGCAAATAGTTTGGAGATTTCACAGATGTGTAAAGGCTGCACGTCAAAGCCTCACCTGAGCTGTCCGAACAGCAGTGTTTATGTCGCTTTTTGTTTGCACTTGTCCATTACTTTCTAAAACAGTGAAATCGGGAAGGGAACATACTAATAAAGTCAAGATGAATAATTTCTACAGAGTTATGACAACTGAGGAAAAATAGAAGTGTTTAGCTCTGCCAAGCAGAAAATGTAAAGTCTCAGACCTGCATGATCCTTAAGTCAGCCGTTTGTTTTAATTAATTGACCTGCACTGCCATTTTGACAAGGTCTCTTCTCAAATGCTTGGATCCGTAACTCCTGCTAAGCTGAGGCAAAGTCACGTGACCTCACCCCCATCTCTGCCTTCCTACTCCCACAACAAACTCCCCCCACACCCACGGGCTCACACACAGAGATGATTGCAATAAGATTCAATTGGGCTAATGAGAGTCTCATTACCAGGGATTTGAATCAGAACAAAGCAATTGAAGTTGGTCCCTGTTGGCGCTCAAGTTGAAAAAATGTATTTGCATTTTGGAGGCCCATATCTAGTCAGACACTAAAAGAGAAACAGAGATTAGAAAAATTTGTATCCACAAGAAGAAAGACACTGATTTTTTTTTACAAGCTTCTCTCTCACCAGGCCTAACTATACTCTCTGCTTGGTTTCTGTAAGAGATCATATATTCTTCTTTTGGCTTAAACTGAATTTCTGTGGCTTTCTCTGTTTTCAACTGATTACTTTGGTGGGCAGCTTCTGAAATGATCCCGACCTTCAGGTATTCAGCCTTGGGTAGTCCACACTCATGGACTGTGCACTGGATTTACTGGCTTGCTTCTAAGTAATGAAATATAGTGCAAGTGATGGGCCCTGTGTGATGGCTGTATTGGTTTCTGTCCCAGATTCTCTCTCTCTCCCCTCTCTCTCCGACTCTCTGTCCAGTCTTTGTCCTGTCTCCCTGTCTGTCTCATCTCTCTGCCTGTCCCACTCTGCTCCTTTCTCTCTCACACAGAGTCCAGCCACAACGTAGAGAAGCACAGGCTATTCTCCCTTGGAGGAAGAAGGACCATGAGAAGGAATACAGAGACGCTCAGCCAACACCCAACACCAACCACCAGCCATGTGTGTGAGACCCTCCACCCCTGGGCAAGCCCTGAGAGAATGTAGGCCCGGTCAATAGTGTGACTGCGAGAGAGACACTGGGCCAGAGCACCCAGCTCAGCTGCTCCCGGAGTGTGAACCAAAGTAAACTGTGAGACACACATTTTTTATATGCTTCAGTGGATGACAAATACATAATCTCTTTGGAAATAACTCCTTTTATTGTAGGAGAAATGGACAGGTTAAATTATCAGTAAAAAGCTGGAAATATAACACTACAAATCTTGTCATTTTTAGTGCTCTCTGGTAATAAAAATCTATATATAGACATATACACACCTATATATACAATATATATTCAAAATGAGCCAATTATACTATGAATTGCTTTTTAATAATATTACAGATCAAAGAACAATGCAGATCTATAGGAAGCATCAATGAGATCCAAGTACTAACTAAATATTTTGAATGAGAAGGTCAGCAAATGAATAATCCTCCAGCAGTCATGCTGTTTTTTCAATTCCATCATTATCCATCAAAATACAAGCTTTCCAATCCTCAGAGGACCTTTTGTGATAGAACCAGTTACTCTCTCTGTTAGCCACATAAATTGAGGGGGAAAGATTTTAAAAGCCAAAAATCCAAAGTGACATTAAACTGATCTCAACAGTCTGTGAAATTATGATTGAAGAAAGCTTTCAAGTGGAAACAAAAAGTATCATAAGGCTGTAAATGTTTGTGTTTGTTTGTTTTTCACTTGAATTTTCTTCCAAGAGAATCACTTTTTGGAGTTGTTTTTTGTTTGTCTGTTTTTTGTTAAAAAGTGAGGTGTCCTAAAGTGGCTTGAACGTAACTGGCTGATGGTCGGTAAGGGGGCTGGCTACCTGGCAGAGGAAAGGAATTGTATGTAGAAGTCCTGCCTTGCAGTCTCTAAGCCTGGAGTAAATGAAACTGCAGAATAGTAATGAGGTTTTGTTCTGTGGCCACCACCAACTTACCCGAGTTTTTCCATCTAAACCAAAGAACACAGAAAACTACTTGAGAGATTGTTTGCTCAATACTCCCAGGGACTGTATAAAACTAGCACCATTCTAGATGTGTAGGAGATAAGAGACTTCATTACATAGAATGAATGGCTCAGGCCGTCAGGGGCTAATTCTCTTGCAAAGCCAGTTAGTTGCATGGTTGGATTGGAAATATAAACATTAAACTTTCGAGCTGCTGAACCAAAATAGATGTCTAGTATATAATTTGCATAAGAAATATATTGAAAGCCCTGTTGGTGCCGAAGTGGAATTTGCTCACCCTGTTTAAAACCAGAGCATTATAAAACTAAATCCATCACTTCGGTAATGGGAGAATACCAAAGCACCTTGCCAGATACAGAGGAAGAGCTTGGAGTCTGCATTAGTCAGCTTTCAGTAGTCTTGCTAATAACATCCCAATGGCTCAAACCAACAAAGGTGTATTTCTCATCCCCAGCACCTGTTGGCTGTGGGTCAGCTGCTTCTTGGTTCTGTGCACCCCTTCACAGAAGGAGCCCTCCCCTGAAATAGGCTGATCTTTGGAGCAGCAGTCCCCGACCTTTTTGGCACCAGGGACCAGATTTGTGGAAGACACTTTTTCCACAGACCAGGGGGAGTGGGATGGTGTTGAGATGATTCAAGCGCATTACATTCAAGCCTATCCCCTGCTGTGTGGGCAGTTCCTGACTGGTCCGAGGCCCAGAAGTTGGGGACCCCTGGTCTGGAGGGGAAAGAAAATACGGGACTACAGAAATTGTGCTCAGTTTCGGCTGGCATTGACCAGAGGATCACATGCACAGGGCTCACACGAAGGCGTGAGAAGGCCGATAGAGAGGGGATATGAAGGCACAGGGCCCAGTACCAAGGGCAGCAAACATGCTGAGCAAATACAACAGAGTCAGAGGGAGCAGAATACAGTAGCATCAGGCCTCATGTGTGTTACAGTAAAAGGTGGTCGACAGTCTGTACAGAAAATTGGAGGGAGCAGCCATCCTTCATAAAGTATTGAAGAAGCCAATGCACTTAAAGTTGAACTTCAAGCAGTTACAGATAAAAACTGGGGATATTTTGTAATTCAACTGAGCCTTTCAGTCAAGACCATATTCATGTGTTTTCCTATATACATGTAGCAATAAATACAAAATTACAGCTGTAGCATTTGATATATACTTGCATTAAAAGACTTCCTTAATATTTAATCTACAAGGTACATAGTGATTTAATATTTTTCATGAGTAGTATTAAGAAAAAAATACTAATATTTTATGCTAAAACCTACTGAAGCACACTCAGAATGCTAAAGAAGGGCAATAACTCTTCTCATTTAGAAAGTCATTTGGAACTTGGAATTCATTTGGAATTCATAATTCATGTGAAAATACCCTGTTAGACTCTTGGAATGCAAATGGCGAGGATTCCAAGGCATGGTCTACAAAATAAAGGCAGAGGAGTTTGGAATTTCCCAAGGACAGCTTCTGTTTGAAGACTGAAGTTGAGGTCCTTGGGGAACACAAAACCAAGGGTGGGAAAAAAGGTCTGGGATGGAAGAGAGATCCTAGAAATAAAACGTTAAGTCTGAGCCCCAGGGTGTTGTGCTCAGTCTGCGCCTGGTAATGGCAGATAATTTTCTGTGGCCAGTGATGCCTGATATTTAATTTGAGGTTGACTTCTACCTATTGATTCTGGCCTTTCTCTATCTACAGCTCTTACAGTCTATAAACTCTAAGTCTGCCATAATCTTGGGCTGATAGGGACTTAGAAGAATGAAGGAAGAGAGGCAGTATCTAGGATGGACTAGTAAGAGAGAACAGCAGCAGCAGCGTGGGAAGAAGGGTTTCTGCAGTTTTCATTGTGGCAATACATGCACAACATAAAACGTACCATCGTCACGATTTTTAAGCATAAAGTTCGGTAGTCTTAAGTTCATGCCACCAATCTCCAGATTCTTTTCATCTTGCAAAACTGAAACAATGGGCATTAAGTTCTTTGTCTCTGTGAATTTGACTATTCTAGGTAGCTCATATAAGTGAAATCAAATAGTGTCTTGTCTTTTTATAACTGGCTTATTTCAATCAGCATAATGTCATCAAGGTTCGTTCATGTTTTGGCATGGATTAGAATTTCCTTATTGTTTAGGACTGAATAATATTCCATAGTCTGCAATCCACCTTTTTTTTTACACATCCATTCATTGCTGGACACTTGGGTTGCCTCCTCAGTTTGGCTATTGGAGTAATGCAGCTGTGAACATGCATGTGAGGTAAGAGCTTTGAGTAGGAGTCAGGCCAGTAGCAGAGACGGACCCAGCAGCATAACCCTATTTTCCAAGAGGGTCAGATTTGCGTGAGTGAGAATCAAACATGTTATATCCATCACTGAACTTCTCTACGTTTTGCAGATAACATATTATCATATGAAAACTATATATTGAAGCAGATATCTCCACTGAAAGGCCCACCAGGAGTCTTTTATTAACGTCCAAACTAACCTCCTGATCTCCCCTTCAAACCCAGCTTCTATTGGTGCTTTTCCATTCCCAGTCAAGGGCAACCACCTTCTTTCAGTTGCTCAAGCCAAAAGCCATAGTGCCACCTTTTACTCCTGTCTTTTTTTCTTTGTTGGAAAATCTTATGTACTGCAGCTTCAAACTGTATACTCACCCAACCATTTCCCACCACCTGTAGCCTAGGCCCCTAATGTCTCTTACCTGGATCATTGTGACTGCCTCTTAACTACCTGTCTGTCACTGCTCCAGGTGCCATTCTATCTACTCTCAACATAGTAGGATCCTTTCAAGACTTAAGTGAAATCTTGATGCTCTCCTGCTCAATCTTTCAAAAGTTTCTGACTCTAGGTAACACCCAAAGTCCTCGAAATTGATTCTCTATCTTTATATAATCTGGTCCTTGTTCCTTCTCTGCTCTTACTGCTCACTTGTTGCTCCTCTCCACTCTCCTCTTGTGGGTCCAGGCTTGTAAAGAATAAACAATACTTGTAAAGAATAAAGACACCTATGACATTATGAGCATCTCAGTTTATCAACTCATAAGTGCCAAAGTTTTCTTAGACCTGGTAAGATGGTAGACAAGTAACTGAACTCATGCTTATAGCTTTACATTATTCAATAAAGAGAGATGGAGAAATAATCAAGAATTTTTCGGAATGGGGAGAATATATGGGCAACTATAATTGAACAACAATAAAATAATTTAAATTTAAAAAAATTTAAAGGTAGCTAAAAGTCTTCTAGTTAGTACCTGTCCTAACTCTCACTAAACATTTTAAATGGGGCCATTGAAGAAAAGGGCATTCAAGTTTTACTAAACTGATCTTTTTCTTTATCACAAGTTACATGCAAATTACTTTCAGAGAGTCTCATATACTTCAGGTTAAAGGCACCTAGACAGTGATTTTTTATGACTAAGTTCTATGTTGCTAAAGTGTTTTGATACTTAGACAATATTAATGCAAGGAAAGAACTGCCCTTTTCCAAATTATCACCAGACATTTCTTCAAAGAATCAGACTTTGCAATTATACTCAATCTAGAATTGCATCGCATTTTGTATGAAAGTTGGGAAAACCATGGCTCTCTGAAAAGAAGTACGCCCAAGACACCTAAATGCCATCCTCTGAGGACGCCACTTCTATGTATTGCTCCTCTTCTTGTCTCTGTAATTTTTAAATTATGTATCAGGTTTCTATAGCACCTTACCTCTCAAGAGTTCAAACACTATATGGAGAGTTTTTAGCAGTACCATTTGATAAACATTCCCTAAGTATTATGCTGTAACGGTAAAGCAACAACAAAACCATAGAAACAGCCTAAATAGTCGAGATGCAGAAAATGAAGATGAACCAGAGAAGAAAGAAAAGTGGGGAGGGTAGGTAGCAGTCCATTTCCATAATCAACGTAAGTCCTTTCAAACACTGTCCTAAAAACCACTCCGTGCTCACTATGTCTCCTGGGCGTGTTATACCTGGAACCACAGAAAGACGACCACGACCTCCCGGCCTTCTGTCTCTCTGTTGTGGTCCCACAGCCTCTGTGTGCAGCAGGCCTCACTCGGGATCCTCCCCAAGACCTACATACATGTTATTCACTTATTATTGGCTTACACTTATGTAACACTTACCATGTGCTAGCCACTGCTCTAAACACACATAGATTTCATCTTCACCACATCCTACCAGGTCATCATTGGTCTTCAATCGCTTTATACTAACAAAATTTCTCCAGCTGCCATCTAAAACTTCTTTGGAATGACCTCTCAGTCATTCAACTTAATTGTTGTCATTCCACTGTTTCCTCCACTGCAACAGTGTTTTGTTTTGTTTTGCTTTTTTTAATTGGAAAACAGTATCTGTGATTGAATTAAATAGATAATTCTTTACTAAGGCAAAGTCAAAGAAGATATTTTCATCATAGAAGTGGTGCACCATGGTGTGGGAAATTAAATTTTTCCATGAACTATTGTTAGCCTCGTGTCAGAACTGAGGACATGGAGGCACGGCAACAAAGTGGTAGATTCGAGTTCCGGTCTCAAAGCTCTCTCCACCGGAAGCTATGCTGCTGACCATCAGGCTAAGTTGCATTTACACAGGGGTGGGCAAAGATAGGCTTACAGTTGTGAGTCTGCAAAACATGTATCACTGTTTATTAATTATTTATGTATCATTATTTATTAATTATTATATTGTTTATTTGGATTGCAGCTGTAAACCTACCTTTGCCCACCCCTGTCCATCCACATGTGGAAATCAGCCAGTCATGATTGGCCCACTGCTGCTCAAGGACACCTTGGATCTTGAACTTGAATTTCATTCACTCAGTCAGTCCATCAGTCACTTATAAAAGGAGCACTAATTGAGCACCTCCTCGTTCCCAGAGCTAGAAAGGCAAAAGGGAATAAGTAGGCTTTCCTGGCCTTAAGGCTGCCGTGTCTAATAGGAAAACAGAAAAGTGAATGGATAATTTTCTACACCTGTTTAGTCAGGATACCTGTTGGAAACCATTCTGTTACTATAGCTCAAATTCTTTCTTTCTGCCACACTCCTGACCCATTTTCTTATTTAACAGACTAAAATGTGACAATTCATTAAAACTGGAGAGTCTCCTAGATGAGATGTGCCTGAAATCCAGAGACATTGTTTTTAATTTCTATTTACCCTCTCGCAAAAGCAACTAGAAAAGTGCTTTATACAAAATAAATATTTGATAGTTAACTTCTAAATGACTTAGTACACAGGCTTACAAGGTGCCCATATAATATTTCTAATTGTCCATCAGAATGGTTAACAATCAACCAGAAATTTGATATGGATTTTCTAAAATGAAGAAAAGGGTAAGAAATTGCAAAGCATCTATGAATCATTTAATCCAACAAGAGATGTGCTGTTATATAATTCTATGAAATGCTTTGGAGAAATGGAAATGACAGAATTTAGATTATTTGAAGCAATCTGTATTCTAAGTGTTGAATTGATTGTACAGCTGATATTTAGACTAACAAAATAATATTTTCTGAAATAAAAACAAAAGTAAGAACAGTAATTTAAAACAGCAAAAACAATCACTTTTACCAAGAAGAAAGATAAGGAGAATGACCGTTAAATACCTTCCTGTTGGAGCCAACTCTCTGAATACAGATATTATCTGCTACCTACTTTTTAATTAAAAAAAGATAAACTAGTCTTTCAGGTAATTAGTTTGCCTGCATTGTAATAATGAAAGAAGTATATTTAAAAAGCTGAAAGGGAAAAAAAGGGTTTGCAGGGTAAGAGAACCCAGTATCAGTTGTCAGCGGCGTTACGCAGCCTTAGGAAAAAGCGTATCCTGCTTGAGTAGCCGAAAACAGATGTAGAGTTGAATATCTTTTTCTATTTTAAACATTTAATGGCATTTTATTTAATTTTATCAGGCACATGAGTTAACAGGTTGATCTCCTAATAAAAAAGGAAGCACAAACTGGAAGGACATCAGCCCTTCAGGGCCACCGTGCTCTGATAATTATTCAAAGTCTGAAAGCGCTTTCACTGTTACCTGGACATCCAATTGGGCATCATGTAAAAGTTCAATTAGTTCAGGTTTCTCTGCAGCAATAAACTCTATTCCTACGGTGAGAAGTTCTTCTGATTCCATTTTGAGTCATTGTTGCCTCTTAATCTTGCTAGTGTGTGAGCCCTCGATCATCTTTACGGCCAAGGCAAACATCACGCTTACTGTAGGTGATTTATTTGTCATCTGAAATTTTGTGTGTGTCAAGTATTTTTTTTATCTTGGTCAAAACTGTGGGGACTCATATTAAAACCTTTATTCAATTCCACCTTAAACCATGAGCAATTGCATATTCATTGCCCATCTCATGTTTTTCGCCTACATGGTGAGCAATGTTTTTTTTCTCCACTAAAAAGGAAAAAGAGGTCTGGATCCCATGCATATTATTTGTGTAAGCCAAAGGAACTAATGTCTTCCAAATGGAGGTTTCCATGTTAGAATAGTCACTGGCTATACAAAATAAATTGCAAAAGCCAATTTAGCAAAATTAAATTATTCAACATTATTTTTTTGCTGAGTGTAAAGGGAAAAATCATTTTTACTCTAATTTTTATGCATAAAATAGAAACCAAATATTGTATGTGTGTGACTAGTGGAAAACAGAAAGGATTAGGAGTCAGGAAATTAAGCAAACCATTTAATCTAACTTTCCAAATAGTAACATAAACATTTAAAATAAAATACAAAGGTTTTCTCCCAAAATTTATGTGCACAATCCATTTGTATATGTAGCTAATTATTTCAAAGAAATCTGTATCAAATCTCATAAAAAGTATCCAACCCTACCAAACACAGGCTGGGGCAAAACTACGTTTACAGATATGAGATTTGATACTCTCATACCCACGCTGTATACTCTGTCTATTTTAAAAGATCTTCCTAGAATAGAATTTTACCTTTACTAAAATGTATAGAAGCATTTCCAATGTGTACTTTATCTCTTCAGAACATTTGGCAAAAGTGGATATTTTTCAAAATTATGCAAGAGCACAGACACAGGTTTTATTTAAATTGTTCACAGCAATAAGTAGATAGTTTTGTTGCTAAAATGTGTCTGTAAAGAGTAAAGGATTCACACTACTAAAAACTGAGTATTAGCAGTTCAAGTCAAAGAAATTATTATGTTAAACTGAGATGGAGAGGTATAACAATACTGCAATGATTTACCTATCACAACATTCACATTAGGCTGGTCAACTACTTTCCTCTCATTGGAAGACTTCTCATTCAGACTATATACAGCTTCAAGAACAAGGCAGTAAACCTAGGACTTAAAGGCCCAAACTTGCTGCCAGTAGTAGGTCTGACTTATGAAAGAGAGAATGGTAGTGTGAACCCTGAGCAGGGCGGGGGAAAGAGAGCAAGACCTACTAATAAGGGCTCCTGATGGCTAACTGGGCTCATATTTAAAAAAATAATAAAACAATCAACAAATATAGAAGCAAACTATGGAATGGGAGGAAATATTTGTAACCCATCTATCTGATAAGGGGTTAATATCTAAAATATGTAAGGAACTTGTACAACTCAATAGCAAAAAGAGAAAAGCTGATTAAAAATTAGCAAAGCACCTGAATAGTCATATTTCTAAAGAAGAGATGCAAATGTCCAGTAGGTATATGAAATACTGCTCAACATCACTAATCGTCTGGGAAATGCCAATCAAAACCACAATGAGATACAGTCCCATACCTGTTAGGATAGCTATTACCAAAAAGAACAAAAGATAACAAATTTAAGAGAGGATGTGAAGGAAAGGGAACCCTTATACACTGTTGGTGGGAATGTAAATTTGTACAGCTGCTATAGAAAACAGCAGGGATGTTTCTCACAAAATAAAAATAGAACTACAATACCGTACAATCCAACAATCCAAAGTCTGGGCGAGTATCAAAAGTAAATAGAATCACTATCTCAAAGAGACATCTGCCTGACCATGTTCACTGCAGCGTGACTCCCAGTAGTGAAGATATGAAAGCCTAAGTGTTCACTGAGAGTAAATGGATAAAGAAAATGAGACATAACCTTAAGAAAAGGATAAAATTCTTTCATTTGCAACAACATGTATGAACCTGGAGGACATTATGCTAAATAAGTCAGACACAGAAAGATAAATACTGCATGATCTCACATGTATGTGGGATCTTAAGAAGTTGAACTGATAGTAAGAAAGATGAGAATAGTAGTGACCATTCTGGGAGCAGAGAAAAATGGGAGACACTGGGCAAAGGATATACACTTTCAGTTATAAGATGAGCAAGTTCTAAATCTCAATATATGGCATACTGACTATCACTGGTAACAATGTACTCTATACTTAAAATTTGCTAAGAATAGATCTCAAGTGTTCTCAGTACACACAAAAATGATAACAATGCAATGATACAGATTTGTTAATTAGCCTGATTGTGGTCATCATTTCACAGTCTATCTATCTATCTATCTATCTATCTATCTATCTATCTATCCATCTATCTACCTATCTATCTATCTTTAAATTTTCTTTCAAAGCATCAGTTGTTTCCATGTCTTTGCCACTGTGAATAATGTTGCAATGAACATAGGGGTGCATATGGCTTTACGAATAAATGTTTTCAAATATTCCAGGTAGATAGATCAGAATAGAAATTGCTAGGTCATATGGTAACTATTCTTAATTTTTAATAACCTCCATACTGTTTTCCATAGTGGCAGTACCATAGTAGAATATTATGAAAGACCATATACCCCAAACTCAATAACCTGGAAGAAATGGATAAGTTCCTATAAATATATAACTTTCCCAGGCTGGATCATGAAAAACTGGGAAATTTAAATAGACCAATCAACAGTGAGAAAATTGAACCAACCAACAAAAACTTCCAAAAAGTAAAAGTCAAGGACCAGACGGCTTCACTCATGAATTCTACCAAACATTAAAAAAAGATTTGATACCTCCTCAAACTCTTCCAAAAAAATTAAAGAACAAATACTACTTCCTAATACACTTTATGAGGACAACGTAACCCTGATACCAAACCTGACAAGGACAACACATTGAAAAGAAAAAACAAAAACTACAGACCAATATCTTTAATGAATACAGCTGCAAAAATCGTAATCAAAATATTAGCAAACTGAATACATCATGATCAAGTGGCATTTTTTCCAAGAGCACAAGAATGATTCAATCTACGCAAATAGATCAAAGTAATATGCTATATTAATAAAAGATAAAAATCATATGATCTTATTAATAAATGCAGGAAAAGCATTTGATAAGATACAACCATTTATCACTAAAACACTCAGTAAAATGCTAGTAGTAGGAAAGTACTCAATATAATAAAGGTCATATATGACAAACTCTCAGCTAATATACTTAATGCTGAAAACTGAAAGCTTTTCTTCTAAGATCAGGAACAAGACAAGGACATCCACTCTCACCACTGCCATTTAACATAGTACTGGAAGTCCTAGCCAGAGCAGTCAGGCAAGAGAAAGATATAAAAGGCATTCAAATTGGCATGAAAAATTAAAAGTGTCACTTTTTGTAGATGACATGATTCTTTATATAGAAAACCCTAAAGACTCCACCAAAAAAAAAAAAAAAAAAACAAACCTGTTAGAAACAATAAACCAATACAGTAAAGTGCGGGATACAAAATCAATGGACAAAAACCCGCTGCATTCCTATATACTAACAATGAAATTTCAGAAAAATATGGAGAAAAACCAATTACTTTTGCAATTGCAACAAAAAGAATAAAATACCTAGGAATAAACTTAAAGAATATGCAGGACCTATGTATTTAAAACTATAAAATATTATTAAAAGTGATTGAAAAAAGATGCAGTGAAATGGAAAGATATCTCCTGTTCATGGATTGAAAATATCAACATGGTTAAAATGTTCATATTACCCAAAGCAATATATATTCAATGCAATCCCCATCAAAATCCCAATTACATTGTTTAAATAAATGGAACAAAAAATCATCAGGTTTGTATGGAACCACAAAAGACCCTGAATAGCCAAAGAATCCTGAGAAAAAAGAACTAAGCTGAAGGTATCACACTACCTGATTTCAAATTACACTACAAAGTGACAATAATCTAAACAGCATGGTACTGGCAGAAAAAACAGACACACAGACCAATGGAACACAACTGAAAGCCCAGACTTAAACCCACATATATATGTACACATAATTTTTGACAAAGGAGCCAAAAACATACAATGGAGAAAAAAAAGCCTCTTCAATAAATGGCGCTGGGAAAATTTGAAAGCCACAGATAAAAGAATAAAACTAGACTACGGTTTGTTCCCATATATAAAAACTAACTCAAAATGAATAAAAAACCTAAATAAAAAGCTGAAACAATAAATTTCATGGAAGACTTAGATACTAAACTTAAGGACCCTGGTTTTAGAAAAGATTTTATGATTTGACCCCTAAGGAAAGGAAAATAAAGGCAAAATAAATGAATGGGACTATTTCAAACTAAAAAAGCTTCTGCACAGCAAAAGAAACCACGGAAAAAATAAATCAATGGAATGGAAGAAGATATTTACAAATAAGAGCTCCTACAAGGGGTTAGTATTCAAAATATATAAGACACATATTTTTAAAAGCTTATTTTTGTGTTATTCTTGGAGATCATTTGAAAATAATCCTTGATGGGACACAGAGCATTCCCTAATTTTTGTGTTTTGTAAATTAAAAATGGTGACTAGACAGTTTTTAAGTGATATTTATAATTTGCCTCAGACATAACTTCTTCATGAATAGGCATTTTATTTAAATATTCTTTTTATATTGTACTTCAGTTACGGGCCATGATTAATTATGCCATACATTCTAGAAACAGACCAAGTGCAATTCATGTTAAAAGTGCAAAACATCTCATGCACATTGGTAGTCACAGGGGTGTAAGACATTCTAATCCTGAAGTCTCTAATACTGGGATTAGCAACACTCATCAATAAATAAACTGCCAGGTTGAGTAGGGTGGGTGTGGTAAGAGCATACAAAGTCAGTTCACATTATATCTAGGTGGGGATTCAAAGTGTAGATAACTTATTAAGAATGTTGAAACATTGCTCTTTATTAAAGAAAAACTTACAGGGAAACAACAGTAGAAAGGATGAAGCCGAGAATCAAATCAATGATTTGGAACATAAGGAAGCGAAAAACAACCAATCAGAACAAGAAGAAAAAAGAACCCCTCCCCCCGCAAAAGTTGTTGACTCTGGGACAACTTTAAGAGGTCCAACATTCACATCATAGGATAATAAGGGTGCCAGAAGGAAAAGAGAAAGCACAAGAAAATGGAAATCTGTTTGAAAAAATAATGAAACAAAACTTCTCTAATATGGTGAAGGAAATAGACATGCAAGTCCAGGAAGCACAGAGAGTCCCAAACAAGATGGATGCAAAGAGGCCTACTCCAAGACAGATCATAATTAAAATGCCAAAGGTTAAAGATAAAGAACCTTGAAAGCAGCAAACGAAAAGAACTTAGTTACCTACAGGGAAGTTCCCCTAAGACTGTCAACTGATTTCTCAAGAGAAACTTTGAAGGCTAGAAGGAACTGGCAACAAATATTCAAAGTCATGAAAAGCAGGGATGCACAGCCAAGATTGCTCTACTCAGCAAAGATATAATTTAGAATTGAAGGGCAGATAAAGAGCTTCCCCAACAAGAACAAACTAAAGGAGTTCATCATCACCAAACCATTATTATATGAAATGTTAAAGGAACTTTTTTAAGAAAAAGAAGAACATCAAAACTCTGAACAATAAAATGGCAAAAATACATACCTATCAACAATTAAAGCTAAAAAAACAAACTAAGCAAACAAGAACAGAGACAGAACCATGAATACAGAGAACATTTTGATGGTTACCAGGCAGGGGGTAGTGTGGGGAAATGGGTG
Organism: Carollia perspicillata; assembly: GCA_004027735.1. Taxonomy (NCBI): domain Eukaryota; kingdom Metazoa; phylum Chordata; class Mammalia; order Chiroptera; family Phyllostomidae; genus Carollia; species Carollia perspicillata. The sequence continues at coordinate 17,361 of PVKM010028093.1, forward strand.
AAGAGGTGATGGGATTACGAAGTATGAATGGGTAGTTACAGAATAGAAATGGGGATGTGAGGTACAGTATAGGAAAGGGAGTAGCCAAAAGAACTTATATGCATGACACATGGACATGAACAGTGCTGGGGGGATTGCTTGAGGGAGTAGGGGGTGCTAGGTGGAGGGGGGGAAGGGGAATATCAGGAGAATAATAATAGCACAATCAATAAAATATAATTTAAAAAAATGGTGAAACACAGGCAGAATTTGGATTAAGTAGAGAAAGAAAAGGACTTCTCAAGCGAGGACTTGCAGAACCAAGAAACGAAGTTAAAAAGCAGAAAAGCCACATCAAGAACACAAGGTAATGAAGTTTGAGGAAAGATGGGCTAATTTCAAGTAAGAATTAAAAAAATCATTTGAGAATTTATTGTGGACAGCATTAAAGAAGAAGATAAAGAGTTTCCACTTCCTAAAATGTACTGTGCACAGAAACTTTGGAAATTATTTAAGTGAATAACAAAAAGAAAGTCTATAATTATAAAGGTTTTGTTATTACACATATTAGAATAAATATGCTATCAAATTTCTAGTGAAGTGAAAGCTCTTGTACATCAGCCTGAAAGCTTAATCTAAAAGATCTGGTGATTTAAAACAGCAAGGCTTCATGCTCATCCACCTCCCAAACTGTAGCATGAAGGGCACTTTCCAGTGATGTGTTGAAGGAAACCACCTCCACGAGTTTTCTCTGCTGTTAGCCAAAGCATTTTCTTCTCTTTTCTTTTTTGTTTAAATTTCATATACAATATTTTCTACCTTAAATTTTAAACACAATGATTTTTATATATGTCACATCTATAAATATTTGGCCTTTGGTAGCAAAACAGTCTAATTGAAAAGTCTTACAGGATGACCATGTTGGAAAAAACCCACAAAATATGAATATGCCAGTGTGCAGAGATTAACTTCTAAACATACTATCTTTGTGCTAAAAGCACCATGGAACTTCACAAAGAAATATTTCATAGAAGACTAATTATGTGATCTAACCAAATTGTTCACTCTTAGTGTAAAATTTAAAGCAAATGATTGCACCAAACCCACAGATTTGAAAAGCACA
>PVKM010028094.1:0-18466 GCA_004027735.1 Carollia perspicillata
GGGTAAGTCAGTCAAGCAGTGGTCGCTCTCTTCGCCTAGTTGCATGCATTCATCCATCCGTTCATCTGTCTGCCCATCCATCCATGCATCCATCCACTCACCCACCCAGCCATCCGTTCTTCCTTCGACCATTCATTCATGCATACATTCATCCGTCCACCGTCCAGCCGTCCACCCAACCATCTACCCATCTGCACTCACCCACCCAGCCATCCAGTCTTCCTTTCATCCTTCCATATCCATCCATCCACCCACCTTTTCTTCATTCTTCCATGTCTATTCGTGTGTGTGTGTATGTATTTACTTGATTCCTCCTTTTCATTCATTCATCCATCCGTTCTATCTTTTCCCCTCCAGGCATCCACCTACCAACCCATCTACCCATCCAGTCATCCAACTATCTAGCATTTTTCCTTTCATTCATTCATTCATCCGTCCATCTGTCCATTCATCTGTCTGTTCATCCATTCATCCAATAGGCATTGCCTTTTGCACTGAGGACATAACAATGAACAAACAGCCCCCACCATCAGAGAGCTCCAGTCCGCTCACGGAGGCCTGCATACTGTGAAGGAACTGAGAGGAGACGGCCGGTCACCCTGTAAGGGTGTAGTGAGCCTGCTGTGTCCAGTGAAGGCAAGCACACGTGGGTCCCTCCTCATGGACCTCACAGTGGGTATGCCACAGGGCAGAGGGTGTCAAAAGGGGGTATGACCAGCCCTGTCTTGCAAGGGAGGCCATACTTGAAGGGGCTCTTGAGGGATGCGTAGGAGTTGGCCGGCTGGGCAAAGGAGAAAGAGTGACTGAGGTAGCAGGAATTGCTAGGCAAATCTGAGGAAGTCTATGCAGTTTAGAAGTGTCTGGGAGAGTAATGGGGGAGCATCTTGGAGGTTGGGGCCAGAGTAGTGGGTGGCTGGACCACTTGAACGCAACCTTGAGCGTTGGGGAGGTTAAGAATAGGCGGAGAGTAAGTGGGAGGGGAGGTTCATTTCAGGCCAGCCAGAACTCCGGGTGTATCTTGGCTCTCTGCTGAGCCCCTGGAGACGGAGATTCATTCATTCACTCACTCACTTATTCACTCACCATTTCCTGAACACTGGCCATAGGCTGGCACGGGGCAGGCAGCAGTAAATAAGACAGGCAAGGTCCTGCCCTCGTAGGCTTACAGTGTGATTGGGGGCACAGACGTTAAACAGATGAGTCAGTGCCAAGAGAATGCCATGCTGAGGAGTGAGAAGAGAGGTGGAGAAAATGTTGCAGGAGAGAGGTGCAGTGGGGATCGCTGCCTCCGAGAGGGCCAGGACAGCTTCTCCCCGGAGGCGCGGGTTACCCAGAGGAGCAGCGGGGAGAGGGAGCTTCCAGAGGGAGAGAGCGGCACGTACAGAAGCCCTGAGGTGGGTGCAGGCCTGGCCTGCTGGAGGAGGTAGCATGTAGTCTAGGCCCTTGTGGAGTCCTGTCGCCTAGCTTGTGGGGAAGAATAAGTGCATCACAGGGGTGATCTCCGGAGTCAGGAACAGGAGGCCTTGCAAAACACTTAGGTAGTTTTTTCCTGTGAGTACTGGGGAGCCATTGAAGGTTGTTGAACAGGGGGAGAGTTGCAAACACTGTTCTTGGGTAGCAATGAATAGGATGCCCAGGAGTGGGAGGCAAAGCTCCTGGGGCTGGGAGCTTCTGGGAATGCTGAGTCAGTGCCCCGGCTTTAAGGTCAGCCAAGCCTGGGTTTGAATCCCTGTGCTTCTGTGCACCGGCTGTATCATCTGGGAAAGAGACTCACTCCCTGAGCCTCAGTGTCCACCTCTGAAATGGGAATAATGGTGCCTATTTCTGGGGTTGTCATGGAGATACCAGGAGGTGTAGGGTATAAAAAGACCCTGCCTATAGTACGTGCCTACAGCATGTACCCAGTGTGGATCCTAGCTGTTTCTCAGGCCCTGTGAGAACCACGTGAATTATTGGTAGCAGGCACTGATGGGCGGGAGGGCAGATCAGTCATGTCTGATTAGGTTTTGGGAGAGGAAGGGGGTCAGTGGGAACATGTTCTCGAGCCCAGAAGACTAGTTAGCAGAAGGGATCTTAGAAGGGGAGATGGTACAGAGAGATGGGAGTCTTCTTCTGCTTCAGTTTATCCTGCTGCAAAGGACCCTGGGGCCCCTTGAGCCCGGTGCCTTTGGCCCTCACTGGAGAGAACATACCCGAAAGAGTTACGTGGCCCCCTGCCCAGCAGCCTGTTCTGAGCTGTGCAGGGCCTGGGCATCAGGCACGCCAAACAACTGTTTTTGACTCACTGTTGCAAGGCTGCCAAGTGGAATTGCTTCCACACACTCAGCTCCAGTGGGAGGGGTGGAGAGATACCGCTTTCTCCACTGAAGGTGAAATGAACTGGCTGGGAGTCAAGGAGGGCGGCTTGTAGAGTAGTGGGGGACATCTCTGGACCGGGGGCTGAGGTCCCCGCAGGCTGACAGGATGCCCACCTTGTGGACTGCCAGCCTGGCTCCTGGATAGCAGGAGTGGCAGGGGGAGGCGGGTGGGCTGCGTCATGGGGCGCCTCTGCCTGCAGTCATCGGCAGGCTGGAGCCAGCTGCTCCGGCCTTGGCAGGGTGAACACAGAGCAAGTCAGCACGGCCTCTGCAGTGCCAAGGCCAAGAGCGGGCTCACAGCTCCTGTTCAGCTCCTGCAGGCCTAGGCCTCTGTGCCTGCCCGGCTTTCCCCAGCCCCAGCCTGGCCCACTCTCACCCCCACATTCTCGGACTTGATGGCTGATTAAAACCAATGCCTGTTGGGTACTTTCTGTGTGCCAAGCACTGTGTTAAATATTTTTATTTGTACTAAATTATTTAACATGCATGAATCTTATTCCTTTTTTTATTGAGAAGGGAATGGAGGCACAGAGAGGTTAAGTAACTTGCCTAAGGTCACACAGCTAGCAAGTAGCAGAGCTTGGATTTGAACCCAGGAATGCTGACTTCAGAATTCACGCTCTTAACAGCTTTATGAAACTGTCTCCCACAATCAAGAGTGAGAGTGTAAACTCTAGTACCAAGTGTACAGGGATGACCTTTTCCTTAAATCAAAGTTAATCTAAGTGTGAGTCTCTTGGCATTTTCCTCACGGTTGCAAACTGGCTGCCAAAGCTCCGAGCATCACATTCTTACATGATAGCATCTGAAAGCAGGAGGAAGGGGTAGAGGGCTCTCTTGCTTTTTCTTCTTTGGAGAAAGAGTGCTTTCCAGAAGATTTTAGCAGACTTGGGTCCACTTGTCCAGGGCTGGCTCACATGCCCATCTGTAATTGTAGGGGCACTGAGAACTTTAGTCTCTGACCCTCTCACACTTTCTGGGGACAAGCTGTGCCATCGAAAAAGGGGAAGGGGTGAGGAAAGGCTGGTGGGTAGGCAGCCCAGACCACCTACTCCCTCACTGACCTGCAAGCAGCTTTGCACTGTAGGTGGTGCTGTCCCCATTTTACAGATAGGGACACTGAGTGCGACAGGGGCCTTGTCTGGCCTCTGTTGACCCCGTGCTGGCACTCAGTGTCTGGGCTGGGTGGCTTTCCTTACTGTCTTGTGTTTTGGAACTGCCCCTCCAACTGGAGGCCCAGCCTCTGGCAGGCAAGGGCAGGGCTTATTTGTCTTTTAGGTGTCCTTGTCTGACTCAGGGACTAGAATCTAGAAGGTTCTAAGTCAACTTGTCCTACATTAGACAGGCTTGTGTTACCCATGACCTTTCTGTTTGCGAGTGACACAAACCCAGCTTCAACTCGCTCTAGCAGAAGTGGGGGAGGGGCAGTTATTGATGGATGAGGCTGATGGTGGTGGCTTCAGGGACTCTTGGATACAGGGCCCCTGGAATGTCTCCAGGCCTCTTCCTTTCTCCCCCCTCAGCTCCGCTTTCTCCTGTGTGGGAGTCATTTTTTGGTGTTCTCCTCACATGCTGTCAATGATGGCCATCAGCAGGTCTAGGTTGACATCTGGTGACCCGAGAGGAGGGGAAGAATGATTCCTAGCAAATGTCCCAGGGAAGATTCTGATTGGCCCAGCCTGGGCCACATGCCCACCATCCCTCTAAAGGGAAAAGGAATGTGTTGATTGACAGCCCCACCAAGTCGGGATGGAACAAATATACTGGTTCGATAAAATGAAAAAGTTGCTTTACTCTGCATGAGTGGGTGAAAGGACAGAGTGATGGAAAGTGGAAGGATTGGTGGAAGGATAGAAAAATAGAATGGTAGTGGGTAGATGGACGGGTGGATGGATGAATGGGTGTTTGGGCGGATAGATGAATGGATGGATGGATGATAGACAGTTGGATGGGTGGAAAGATGGACAGATGAATGGATGGTGGGTTGAGTGTGCAGATGGTTAGACAGACAGATGGATACTTAGATGAATGGAGAAATGGACAAATAGTTGAATGTAAGGTTGGAATAGCGGGGTGGCTGGTTAGATGTAGCCCCTCTTCCTGCCTTCCTTAGGGGCTCTCTACCTGTGTGAGCATCCGGCGGCCACACTGGGTCTTCCTCCCAGGCAGCTGCCTGCCTCGGCTCCAAAGCCCGTCTAAACCTTCATTTCCACTCCTATGTCAAGGCCATTTCTGTTCCTTCCTCCTGTGAGCATCTCTTATAACACTTTCTGTTCCTCCAACACAAAGTAATGCCTGGTCACCTTGGACAACTTAGAATATACAGAAAAACTTGCAAAAACACACAGAGTGTCATCATGGCACCAGCCTCCGGAGACCCCCGATTCTGACCACTGGTGGGTGTCGCTCTGTGGCTCTTCTCTGACAGCCACAAGTGCCAGGCTTGGCTGCCCCTTGGCCCTGGTCTAGGGGGTGCCAGGCTCACGGGTCCTGGGCCGGCCAGTCTCGCTTCCCTGAAGTCACAGGGTGGGAGACGGAAAGCCGCAGGCCCGTTTGGCAGGCGTGTTTGGCAGGCACGCAAGAACCAAGGCGCTGGCTTTGGTACGTCCCTTGGGAGGTGCCTGTTTGTTGGCCCACGGCTGCGCCAAGCCCAGTGCTTTTACAGCTTCCTTGGGAGTCGCCTTCTGAACCCGAAGGAACATGCAAACCCCAAAGAGAAGCCCGAGCCACAGGTGCTGCCTGGGGGCCCAGTTAAAAAAGCCGCTGTCCTACCTGAATTAAATGGTCTGCCCATTTGAGCACCAGTCTCCTCCCCTCGGGCTCCACTTGGGAAGGATGGGGGCTCAGACTGCCACCTCAGAGACCCTCAGATGGGTGGGTGGACGGGGCCTCAGGCTGTGGATGGACTCTGTGCATCTGGAGCAGAGAGGTGACTTGTTCCACTCAGGGTCAGGAGCAAAACAGGCAGACAGATCTCACACTGGGTCTGCTGCCACCAGGGCCCTCAGGAAGCCCAGCCGAGTTCCTGTGTGAGGACTCTGGTGACAGAGAAGGCGGCCCTCTCCCCGCACCCTCATTTGGTGTTCTTTCTGAGGCTTGGGGTGGGGAGGGTTTTGCCAAAACAATCGCCCCCTGCCCTCTGATACGACACCACACTTGCCCTTCTGCCCAGGACACCAGCTCCTTTTCATTGAAGGTATCACCTCCTCCTGGAGGCCTCCCTGACTACACCAGCTGAAGAAAGCTTTTTCCCACCCTGGTTGCATCTTCAGGGTCGCAACCCTACATTTTTGTCCTTTCGGCTCTGAATAAACGCGTGAGTTGGATGGCTCCGTGGCAGCAATTTTCAACAGGTGCACCCCAAGAGCTTTTAAAATATGCAGCACCCAACCATTCAGACAGGGGCTCTGACCTCTTTCCCCTTAGGTCGTCAGATTAAAAAAATGACAACAATCAACACAACAATAGCTGTTCAGGGTGAAAGAATCAAAGCCATACCTGTTGTGTGTGTGTGTGCCGTCATTAGTCCATGTGAGTTGGAAAGGGTGGGGAATCACTGCGCAGGGGCACCAGACCTGTGGCTGGGCTTTCAGGTGCGAGGCCTCGGGTCAGAGAGGGCGGTGGGCGGGTGGGGGCTGGGAGCTGGGAGCCCTGTGCTTCGGTCCGGGAACCTCTTGGGACTGCTGGCTCCGGACAGGTGCCCCACCCAGACTTTGTTCAGTGAAATGCGCGAGGAAGTGCGGTTACAAGTTCACCTTGAGAATCAGTGTGATTCCCTCCCTCCCTGCTAGCCAAGGGAGGCATCTGCCAAACCATGTGTATCAGCCAGTCGTTAATTTGTTTCCTCATTTTTTTATTAATCACCCTGCCCAGCATCCAGGGACTCCGATGGGGATGAAGAGGCCCCAGGAGGTGCCGGGTTCATGGAGTTGGCACCCCAAACAAAGGAGCAGGAGTGGAACATGGCCGGGGCCCTCAGTGGAGGGTACAGGGCGGGCCAGCCTTTTGGGATATTGAGAACAGCTCTGGGGGCCCTGTTCGGCTCCGCTCATTGGGTGGAATATGCTCTGACAGCACACATATTTGTCTGTGTTTACATGTCTGTGTCCCCATGCACACATGCATATGAACACATGCACATACATGGTGAGCGCAGTATGTTTTATGGTGTATGTGTGGTATGTGGAATCTGTGTGCCTATGTGGTGCATATGGTGTGTATGTGTGGTATGGGTGGGTTTGTGGTGTGCCCATGTATGCATAGTGTATGTTCTTACATGGCTCTGTGCATGGAGAGGTGTGGTGCACATGCTTTTGTGTTTATGTATGCACGCTGTGTGTGTCTGTGTATATGGTGCGTGCCGGGGGTGTGCATGGGTGGGGGCAGTGGGAACAGACGGACTGACAGGGAGTTTCTCTGGATGATTAATGGCCTTTGGAAGGAGGTGCCGCTTCCATCAGACACTCCTGGCAGGTTCCGAGCTTGGCACCCTGCCCACCTTCTGGTTGGGCCAGCCCAGGTGAGGCTGTGTTTCTAGCTGGGGTGGCGCAGGGCTGGAAGGCTGGGTCCCGGAGGGGACAGAGAGCCCCTTCAGAGCTGCCTTGCCCCCCACCCCCCATATATGTATGGCATAGACCCCCCGGGCAGCAACCCAGAACACAGTTCCTCAACCACCTCCCTAACACATACCCTGGAATAAATGCAGAATCCAGGGCCTCCCCTCAGGGACTCTACGTCAGTAGGCCCAGCAGTCTGCATATTTAAGTATCACAGGGTCTGATCCTGGAGGTCTTCAGACCACACTTAGAAGAACTCACACAAGGAACCTTGGCAAAGGCTGGGAAGGTAGCCTCCCCTTCCCCTCCCTGACTGCCCCTTGGATATCCATTCTCTCTGCCTCTTATGTACTGTGTGACCTTAGGCAAGTCACTTTACTCTGTGGGGCACTTCCTTATTTTTGATGATAATCCTGTCTCTCACAAGCTTTAGGATCTTCGTGGACCTCAGCTTCTTCATCTGTGCAATGAGGTTGATACGAACACCAGCCTCGGGTTCTTGGAAGGAGTGAATGAGCTGAGTCCGAGGAGTCCCGTGGGCACCTGAGGCACTGTCACTGCGGTTCTGTGCCCTGGAGATGGGATGTGTGGTGGATGGGGCAGTGTGGCTCGCAGCAGGCCGTCAGGGAGGGGGCATCATCCCAGATCCCGGTAATAGTATCTGTGTGTGCTGAGCCTGCTGCAGCTTGTGGGCTCTGTCCTTATCATTCCCAGTTTAGACCCAAAAGCCAAGGATGGGAGATGTCACATGACTCACCAAGGGTCACTGGGCACAGGAGGACAGGATCCCAAAGCCTTCATCTGCCCTTGGCCCTGGGGAGATGGGTGAAGTTGAGGCTGCCAGGACACCCCACCGTCCCTGCCCTCCCCACCCCCCCACAGCGGCCCTGGGAACCCGGCTGCAAGGAGGGCGGGGCTGGAGGGGTTAGGAGGCGCTAGAGCCACAGCCGCCAGCAAATCCAGCCCAGCTGGGGAATTAGACCGCATCTGGCTCGGTTTACACCAGAGAAACAAAGCCGGCTGCCGGCGCCTTTATCTGGGGGAGAGGGGGCAGGAGGTGGGGGGCACTCTCCTCTGGCCTGTGCAGGACCTGGATGGAAGGGAGGTGCGGGATCTGGGCTCTGATCTTCTAACTTACTTCCCTACTCCCCCACCCCAGGGAGGTGACCTCACATCCCAGATGGAGGACAGCATGTTCATGGGGTGGGGTGAGGTGGGGGGGATAGGCTGAGGGGCGTGAGGAGGTTGAGGTTTCTCATGTTGGGGGGGGACGAACAGGCAATCCTAGGAGCCCCAGACCCCCTCAGCTACCCTTCTCAGGCAGCTGGCCCAGACCACAGTGGGGAACCCCAACCGGAGGGCTCCAGGCACTGGACTGCATGCCCCTCCCCCTAAGGCCACGGCCCCCAATCACTGAAGGGAAACAGCCAATAAAACAGAGACTCGGATCAAGCCCTGAACCCCCACCCTCCCCTCCTCCGTCTGCAAGGGGGGTAGAGTTCTGGCCTCCCCGCTCTGCAGGGAGGTGTTGGCTGGGGGTGGGGTGGGCATTTCTGGCTCCCACTTCGCCTCCAAGGGAATTCTCATCTCTTCCCACCAGACCAAGCTGGGTGGGGAGGTGTGGTGGCCCCTCCCCCAGGCCTCCCTGGGAAGCGCAAGCGGTGCCGGGCAGGCGGAGGCGGCAGTGAGTGCGCGGCTCGCCGGAGCCAGGAGCTGACCTTATTAGCCGGGGGCAGCTGTTCGTGGTGCACATCTGGCAGCGGGCTGCGGCCGTGCCCGCGCCCCCCCGCCCGCCCAGCCTGCGTTACCTTCCAGGAATGCTGGCAGCGCCTCCCGCATCTGGAGCGTGTTTCTGGGGGCAGCCGGCGCCCCCTCCGGCGCCTGTCCCGGACTAGGGGGGGCGCCCCACCCGGATTTCCTGGCTCCTCCCTCCTCTGGCTGCCGGCGGAGGCCCGCGGGCAGGCCCGCGGCTGGACCACGGACCGGAAAGGGCAACAGGACTTGGCTTTCTCCCCGTGAAGCTGGGGGACCTCAGGGACCAGCTGCTTGGCCCCCATGGTTGGGTGGGGGGAGTGGGGCCTGGAGGAATCTAGCACCTTGTCCAAGGTCTTGCGGCTTCGCTGTGGTGTATGCGGTTGTGCAGCAGATGCCGGTTTCACTGTTAAAATCACAAAGGTCTGAATCTGATAAAGCCACAGAGGTTGATTCCGCACCCGTGTGGCATGTCCTGGCTGGGTCTTCACCTCTAGCAGGCTGGGCTATGAGCTGCAGGCCTGGGGGACACAGGAGTGAAAAGCAGAGCAGTACCTGTGGCTAGTGCTGTAGACAGTACAAGCTGTGCCTGGAGTCCACTCTGGGGTCTGGCTGGTTCCCAGCCCAGCCTGATCACTTCCAAGCTGTATGACCTGGCCTTCTGATGTAACCCGTCAGTGCCTCAGCCTCATCTGTAAAATGGGCTGGTTAGAGTACCTACTTCAGTGAGTGTGACGCCGTGGGTGACACCAGTGACTCAATGCCTGAGAACAGGGAAGGATGGGGTTCGACCTGTTTGGGATGGAGAGGGGGGCCGCTTCCGAGGAGGAATGACTAAGCATGAATCAGATGTGGAAAAGAGGGCAGGATGTTTCGGGGAGAGAGCACAGCAGGTGCGTGGGCCTGGGGTTGGTGCAGCTGCGGTAGAGGTGGGAGGGCAGGTTGGGCAGTATTCCCAGTGGGAATGCTTTCTCTTGGCTGCTAACAGTGAGCTTCTCTTGGACGTTGGAGCTGAGCCTTGGGGAGCCCATGACGGTTCCTGAGCACAAGAGTGTCCTGTGGGCCCCCGGGCAGCACTTACCTCCCCAGCTTTGGGCGGAGCATCCCAGGGGCTGGGAAGGACAAACTGCTGCTGCCTCTAAGGCCTCACAACTGTGCCCTTCCTGCCTCCACCAGGCTGTGCTGTGACCTGTGCCCTGCTGGCCCGGCCACCCCTTTCTCAAGCCCTAGACTGCCCTCCCTGCAAGATCTGCGAATCCCATGTACCCCGGAGCGCACTTGCCGCCTTGACCTCACACGAGCGGGCTTTAGTGCATAGCTGGTATCCCATGGATGGGGGGAGACAGACTTCCTGGAAGAAGAGCAAAAGGGGGCTGGGGCAGAGGGGCAGAGTGGTCCGGCTGGTGGAGGGAGCAAACGGCACGGGCAAAGGCCCGGAGGCGGGAGCACGAGCACGGCACACACTTAGGGCGGCCTGTCCAGATGAAGGGCTGTGGCGGGCCGGGATCCAGAGAGGGAGCTCAGACCGGGAGTGGATGGCTGTGAGCTCCTGCTTGGGGATTTGACTCTTCTGAAGGTGCTGGGGGGGGTGGGGCGCTGAAGGCGAGTGCATGAAAGCTCCGTGGGGCAAAGCAGGTCTATCTGCTGCTCCTACCCCAGGACCTTCAGTGGGGCCTTTGGATGTTCTAGGAGCTCCCTAATCTTGAGTTGAATGAATAAAGAGGGCTCAGGGAGGAAGGCCAAGGGCTTGACCACAGTCAGGGCCAGTGGGGAAGAGTGGACAGTAGAGAGCTGAGACCTGGGGTCCTGGCTTGGGCCACCCAGCCAATGGTGCTGTCAGATCCAAGAGGGGGGACTCTTGGCCATGGGTGCAAGAGGACCTCTGGGTGGTGGCATCCTGCCAAGGACACTTCACTGGCCAGGTTTCTTGCCAGGTCCAGCCGGAAGAGCTTAGGGACCTGACCTTGGCCTGGCGCCATAGGGCACCCGGGGGAGGGGCCTCCCTCCAGCCCCGCCACCCACCAGCCTGCCCTGACCTCCCCCAGACACTGCGTCTCGCCTGCCAGCATCTGCTGCCTGCTTCCTCCCTCCCCTGGTGCGTGTTTGTTTTTCTTCCAGAACCATCGCCTCCCACAGAGGCAGTCATCCAAGAGAGGTGGTGTTCTGGAGACATCCCTCTGCCCTCTGCAGCCCCATCATGCCTCACAGTGCTAGAGGGGATGGTGTGGGAGGCTGGGGCCCCCGGGGCAGGCGGCATCCTCGGGTGGCCAGGATGTCGTCAGCCGTTGGCTCCCGGTTCTGCTGGTGGACTCCGGAGCAGGCGTGAGAGCAGCCCTCCCCTCAGCGCCCTGGGAAGGGGCTCTGGAAGGCTTTCTGCTTGTCTTGGCCCCTCTCCCTGCTCCCTGTCTGCCCCCTTAGAAGAGTCAGGCAGAATTTGAGTTAGAGCTTCAGCAGGAGAAGGCTCCAGGCTCCAGCCTTGGGGATCTCCCTGGTGCCCCAGGACCCTGGGCCCCATAGGGGCTGCCCCCATGGAGTCCTGGTCAGGGCAGGGGCATTTGCAGGGCGTTGAAGCTGTTCCTCTCTCCCCACCCGAGCTGTTCCCTGCCCTTCCCATTTTCTACTTTCATTTAGTCACTGCATCTAACAGACACCTACTGAACACCTACTGTGTGCCTGGCTGGTGAGACTCACCTTGTAGTGCCCCACACTGGGTAAGGTGGGGCCTTTGTGTCAGTGTGGAGGGAAGCCATTGGAGGGTGGCCAAGTGGGTGCCGTGACCAGAGCTGGCCTGTAACAGACCACCAGGACTGGTGCAGAGGAAGAGGTCAAGGCGGCTCCTCCCCGGGGACAGGCTTGTATTGAGCAGGGCAAAGGGTGTGAGCAAGGCAGGGAGAAACGCTTCCCTGGGGCACTTGGGTGGAGAGAAGGGGATGCTGGCAGAGCCCTGAGCAGGGACATGGATGTAGCCCTAGGCGGGCTGTTCTGAGAATTCCACCCCCTTGTCCCTTGAGCCTTTCCCTGGAGCCGGGGCAGAGCCTCCCAGTGGCCACCGTTCCTGCAGGGCCATCGAACCCTGGCTGCAGCTGTTCAGGGAGCCTGCCCATGACCAGTGTGCAGGAGAGGGAGCTGAGGCCACGAGTGGTGGGCAGAGGGGGGAGAGCTCCTCCTGGGTAACTCTGTCCCCTCCCAACAGGGTTGAGGGGATACCCGGGCTCTGGGATTTTTGCTATTTTTTGTGGTTCGACGGAAATCTATCTCTGGCATGGGCCCCTCCAAGTTTTGGATGATGAAATCCTCCACTGGAGCCCTGAAGATCCCAGCTCCCGGACTGAGGGGCCTTCAGGCTGGCAGGCAGTAGGATCAAGAATCTGCCCCAGAATCTGCCCCTTGGCACCCCAGGACAGGCAGACGAGCCAGCCCTCGTGGTGATGAGACCTGTCAGTTGGGAAGGGACACCAGCAGCCCTGGAGGGATGGCAATGTTTCAAATTTCGACCTGCTGGCTACACTGTGCACTTCACTGTTGGGAAAAGTCTGGCCTACTGGGAAACACCTCTCCGAGGGCCTAGCAAACGTAGCTCTGCAACACCACCCGTTGGCCAGGTGGCTTTACACACGTCCCTGACTTCTGGGCCTCAGCTTCCTCATCTGTGAAGTGGGGACACTGGCGCTGCCTTCAGAAGGTTCTTGTGGAGATGAAAGCGTTCACACAAGTGCAATGCACGCAGTTGTCATTTCTGATCAAACGTGCACGTTTTCTGCGCTGCCTCGTAGCAGCCAGCCCAGCCAGCAGCTTCCCCTTCTGGAACGTCACACCTTCCCTGCTCCTGGGAGCCAGAAGGAGCCTCCCCTCACCCCCACAAAAGGCAGACGTGATGTTCTGATCCTACTTTTGATGTCCTGGCTCACTTTTGCAAAATGCCATATTAATAAAAAGCTGTCTCCTGAGGTCCCCAGTTCCAGCCTGGCACGTGTGAGGAAGCAGGTTCTCTTCCCGTAAGCCTTCCTCTGCCCTTTGGGGACAGCCAGACCTGGGTTTGAACCTGGCTCTGACACTCTCTGCCTGTGTACCTTGGGCTCATTGTCTCTGTTCTCCGAACCTTGGTCTTTGCGTCAGTAAAATGGGTCTGGCGATTTCGACCCTAAAGGGTTGTGTGAGGAGCCCCCAGCTGAGCACCTGGCACTGGGCAGATGCCCAGTGGATTGTGGTCCCTTGTGCTGCCTCCTGGGTCTTCCCCATTTATGTTGGGGCTGAACTGTGCACATCTCTTCCCAACTCTCCCTTGAGTGATGTCACATCAGTAGCTTAAAATCAGTTGTGGTGGGAGCATTTGCACCATGGAAATGGGCAGATACCACCAATCAGTTGGGTTCTCCCTGAAACCCCCCTCAGATAGCTGCTTGTGAAACACTTACCACACACACACCCCTGGAGAGGGGTTGCCAACAAGTATGTCAGAACTGTGTCTTTGACCCAGCACACCCTTCCAGGGCTGCGATTTGGGAATTTGTCACATGGCTAGCAAGATTCAGGTGCCCATCTGCAAAAATCCAGAACCCTTTGCTTTAAGTACTCAGCCCTGTAAAGATGGTCAGCGGGGCTTCCTGGAGGTGGTGGTACTCCCTGCCAGGCTTTGAAGGGATTTCTCCCCGTCTCTATCCCCCATGCTTGTTTTAGGACTGAGGTGGAGCCAGATACCCCTTAGCGTATCCTCCTCCCGCCTCCCCTGGCCTGGAACTAAACGGACAGCCTGCCCATCCTCTGTGGTGGCTGCCGAGGAGGGAGCCAACCTTGGAAGGCATCTAATCTCCCAGTTGCTGTCTGCGTCCTCCGTCAGCCAGGTCCTCTTCGCTCCTGCCACCCCCAGCGCCGCCCCCACCCTAGCGACTTGGTCTGCCGCTGACTCAGGGTTCCTGTGCTTGCCCTGCAGCCCACGGTCTCAGAGACGCACGAGTCGAAGTGTCCAGGTGGCTCCCTGACACGGAGGAAGAGCTCAGTGCTTTCCTCTTCGCTTGCCCTGATACCCTCCCACCCCTCCCCCGGAGCCACCCCTGCCTCATCAACCCCCCCAGAACCCTCCGCAGCCTTCAGCGGTTCCCCCCACTGGACGCGGCTTCGCAACAGGCCTTGGCCACATGTCTGTCCCACTGCTGGGGGTCTCACAGATGCATCAGAGGAACAGGTGGGGCTGCCGGGTGGCGCTGGCCAGTCAGCTCTCCCACACTAGTGCCCTGTGCACGTCGCATGTGAGGGCACCACGGGCTGCAAGGGCCGGGAGGATTCACGTTTTGGGACTGGATGGGGCCCGAGGGTGAGCACTGGGCTGCCCCTGGGTCCCAGGATGAGCAGGGACCAGAGCTGGGCGTGGTCCTCGTGCAGTTTGGCTCTGGGACATGGTAGCCCCCAACCCATGTCATCCCTTCTGTGGTGAAGGTGACAGCAGGCCAGGCTCAGCCCCCCCTCCTGAGTGGTGAGCGTGACTTCCAAGCACATGTCAGTGCCCGCCGGGCAGGCCCTGTGCCAGACTCTTTGCACACACCTCACTTTAAACCCGTAGCAGCCTAGCGAAGAGGGGACTAGCATGGGCATTTCACAGATGGGAAACCAGGAAACTGAGACTCGGGGAGGACAGAGCAGCCTGCCAGGTGTGGGGGCCCGTGGGGCCTGCAGAGCAGGGTGTCCAGTCGGGGAGGAGACCTGTGCCCACAGCTGGAGCTGCTGGGGCGGAGGATGTGGGGAGCTCAAGGGGCTGGAGGTCTAGGGCAGCAGCCCTCACCCTGGCTGCTCCTTCGAAAAATCCAGACGCCAGCACTACCTGGAGATTCCATTGTAACTGCTCTGGAGTGAGGCCTGGGCGTTTCTGTCAAGTTCCCCAGGTGACTCCTATGTGTACACAGTGAGGGGACACAGAAGCGTGTCAGTTTCCCGTGGCTGCTGACACAAGTGGAGGCAAATGTAGTGGCTGAAGATACTAACATCATGTTAGTGTTAATCGACCCTGGGCAATATCGGAAGGGTACTATCTGGAGGCCAGAAGTCTAAAAGCCATCTCACTGCGCTTAAGTCGGGGTGTCCGGGGCTGGTTTCTTCTGGGGGCTGCAGGGGAGAACCTGGTCATTTCTTTTTCCAGCTTCTAGAAGCCGCCGAGGGGAGAGACACGGAGGGTACAGGGATTATACCAAACAGGATGCACATTACTTTTAAAAAATACTTTTTAAATTTATTTTTAGAAAGGGGGGAGGGAGGGAGAAAGAGGGGAGAGAGAGATGGATGTGAGAGAGAAACATTGATTGGTTACCTCTTGCGTGCCCCCAACTGGGGGCTCACAACCCAGGCCTGTGTCCTGACCGGGAATCGGACGGGTGACCTTTCAGTTTGTGGGGTGATGCCCAGCCCAGTGAACCATACCAGTCAGAGTCAGGGTGGAGGCACATTCTTTTGACCTGTTTTGCTGCCAGGAATGTGTCCCCTGCTGTCACCTTCACCCCAGAGGAGCCCTCAGGGGCGGGCAGCCTGAGGACATGTGTGGAGGGAGGTGGGGGCATGCAGACGCCCTGTGGCGCCGTGCACACTATGGGACTCCCCGCCACTCCCTGTCCTGCTGGAGGGCAGGGCTGAGAGGGTCCAGGGGCAGGTGCTGACCTCTGCAGCTGGCAGGGAAAGTGGGAACAGGTCTGCGGGGTCTAGGGTGCTCTGGTTTGTGTTTTGACAAATAAGAACATGGCTTCACACACACTCACACACACATACATACATACTCGAATGGCAGATTTGGACAGATGCATATATAAGTGTGGGCAGCAGCTACTCCCAGAAGTCCAAGAGACCCTCATTGTTAACTATGTAGCATTCTGTATTGTTTTGTTCTTTAAAAATCATGTACCTCAGTATTTCACATTTTAAAAAGCCTTCGGTGTAAAAAGAAATGTTACCGGGGGCCAGAGGACTAGCTGCTACTGGCTCAGAAGCTGGAAAGGCAGAGGTGGTTCGGTGGGGGAGAATTTCTCCCGTTAGATCTCCCCGAGGGTGGCCCATACCTTTGTCACTTGCTGCAGAAGGAGGGAGGGCTCCCGGAGCTCTGGGATGGCGGGCGCATATCCATGGCTGTGCCCTCAAGATGCAGGAGGTGATGGAGCTGCCCCCTGGGCTGGGTCCTGTTGCCGCAGGGTCACCCGTTGGCCAGGCTTCTGCTACAAGGAGCTTGTAGGAAGGGGTTGTGGGGTGTCCAGCCTGGAAAGAGAGGAGCTAGAGAGTCAGGTGTGTAGGGGCCACAGTGTGAACGAAGGAGTAAGCCCCTGGGTGGGGAGCCCTGAGAGGAGTGGGTGCACCTGGTGACGGCCAGCTTTGAGGGGCACCTCCCAGACCCCTTTGCACTGCCTGGAACGGGAGGAGAAACAAGATGAGGGTCGGGGACAGTTTCCGGGGATAGTTTAGTGCAGAGACTTTGGAGCGCTCAGTCCTGGTTCGGCCGTCCCACCCGCCCCTGGGCGGAGCTCTGGGGCCATCAGTGACCTTCTGGGCCACAGGGTCCTCCTGAAAGATGGACACAAAAGGTAGTTGTGAGGCATTCTCCAGCACCATCTTTTGCTTGGCACATTCACACTGACATGACACTTCCCCCAGTGTTCATTTCATAACGGAGATCCCCTTTGTTTTAAGTCACTGTTTTCAGAGGGAGCTTCGCGTCTGCAGCCGCCTCATTGTTATTGTTGTCATCTTGGAGCAGGAGCTTCCTAACTGCCGCTGATCAAAAACAAAACAAAACAACAACAAAAACCTCTCCTGCTTTTGGCTCCTTTCGGTTAGATTTATTGAAATAATGTTTCGTGCCTTAATCTTGATTTTAAAGCAGTTACGTTACATTTTTTAAATATTTAATTCTTAAAATAGCCCTCAACACTCCTTCCCACTGCCAGTTATTTTAGTGCTTTTCTTACGTGTGTACCAGGACCGATACAGACTAGGGGCCTTTAATAGAAAGCAGTTTCCTTGCTGGCTGGAGGGAGGAGGTGGGGGTGGGGGTACAGCTTTGGGCTCAGCCTTGTCCAGTCCGGTTGTTCTGAGAGACGGACCCTAGGTGGCGCTCAAACCCCAAACCTGCAGTTTCCCATTCCTCACTAAGAGGGGTATTGTGTGCGTGTGGGCACGTGTGTATAAGGGGTGTCTCTGTGTGAATGTGTGTGAGTGTGTCAGTGGGGTGTAAGGGTGGGGGTGTCTATGTATCTTTGTATATGTGAGTAAGTGTGGGGGCGTCTGTGTGTGAGCCGTGGGGAACCTGTATCCTAGATGCGTTGTGAGTAGTGGGTGTCTGTGTGTGTTGTCTGAGTGTGTGTCCACCTGGAGCCCCACACTCTCCACCAGCACCCCACACCCTCGCTGGAGTGCTCTGGGGTGCTCTGGACCCCCTGCAGGCTGTTCCCAGCTGCAGGGACCCAACACCCCACTCCACCCTGCCTCGCTCATCCTCAGGAGATGTGATTAGCAGATGTATAGGGCCAGGCTGTGATTTATGTTCCCTGTCGCCTAATTATTCCCAGGCCTAGAGGAGGAGAAATCAAATGCTTTACAGAGCCAGGAGCCTGAAATCCAGCAGGGGCTGCAGGGCGCCAGGCTTCCACCCCCACCCTCAAAGGCCCCAGGTCTCCAAAGCCTGGAGAGGGGCTAGGGCGGCCCGGGGCACTGCACCTGGAAGTGATGAAAGGGAGGGTGCTCTCTGGGAAGCGGACCTGGGTGGAGGACCTCTGCCACTTCCTATGAGCACTGAATGGGTGGGGGCTGTGGGGGGGGAGGGC
Source organism: Carollia perspicillata (assembly GCA_004027735.1). Lineage (NCBI taxonomy): Eukaryota > Metazoa > Chordata > Mammalia > Chiroptera > Phyllostomidae > Carollia > Carollia perspicillata. The sequence continues at coordinate 17,458 of PVKM010028094.1, forward strand.
CATGGGGTCAGCCCCCTCCCTGGAGGATTTATGGCCAGCACGTCCCCCACAATTAGCCCAAGGCAGCTTTGTAGAGGCGCCAGATGGGGTCGCCCTCTGCCTAGGTTCCTGAGCTGGCTTCCCCAGTGCTCTGGGAAGGAAATTCCAAATCCTCGCCTGAGGGCTCAGGGGGTGTCTGACTTCGTCTTGGAGGCCCCCCTCCCTGCATGTCCCTAGCACCCCTGGCTTCCTCCCACATCTCCGACAGGGCTAAGTTGGTTCCCACTTGGCTTTCACACCTTCTCTTTCCTCTGCCTGGAATGCTGTTCCGCGTCTTCTCAGAGCTGCCCCTCCTGCTCCACGCTGTCACCAGGCCTTCCTGACCGTGTGCTCCTTGGCGCTCCTCCCCAACCACAGGTGCCCTCTGCCCCACGCAGGCAGAGTCTGTGTCTGCTTGTTCTCGCTGTCCCCGGTGCCTAGAAACATGCTGGGGGTTAGGGAGGGGTCAGTCAATATTTGTGCTTTGGATGCATGGACAGACAGATGGACAATGGATGTAAGCCAACAGCAGTGTTGCAAGGCCAGGGCTCAGGGCAGACAGGACCTCAGAACTCAGGGGCAGCGGTGTCTCCGAGGATGGGAGGAGGTGGCCCTGAAGACTGCCCGGGTCCGGGAGAGGCCTCCTGCAGGGGATGATGTGTGCCTCAGGGAGTCTTGGTCTGGGTGACTACACAGAGGCTTCTCTGTGCCTCCTTCTCTGGGGAGCCTAGCTCCAACCCTTATGAAGGGGTCTGTGGGGGGGTGTCCCTAAGCCTCTGGCAGAGGACTTGGCTACTCTCAGAGGCAGTACATCAGGGCTCAGGAACCATGGCCCTTGCCTTGGGTCATTGGCCTTGACCACCACTGTGGAGGTCCCCAGCTGGGCGGCCTCAGGGAGGCTAGTCACTCAGCCTGTGTGTTCCGCTGTTCCTTATCTCCACACCCCGTCATTGTCACCCCAGAGGCTGGACATGCGCCTGAAGGCCTTTAC
>PVKM010028095.1:0-18469 GCA_004027735.1 Carollia perspicillata
GGTTTTCACAGCAACTCTGACTTTGCTAAAAATTTCACACTGGGGACGAAAAGGACTTAACTTTCAAAATAGATGAAGAGGAATCTGATGGATGGGGCAAAGTGTTGCTATTCTGAGTCCCTGCACACACTCTGTCCCTTAAATTACCTAAAACAATTTACATGCAGTCAGATAATGTGATGACGTGTTTAGTGAGCTGCGACTAACACCTACTTATCCCCAACTGAGTTTCGAACGTGATCTGTGTAAAGAAGGATTTTGTAGCTTTGTGAAAATGGGAGAAGCAACATATTCTTACATTATTTTGCACCTAAAATTGTTTATCGTCTTTCTTGAGACGTTTTTCCTGTTGCTGTGTGTCTCCAAAACACTATTATCCACCCCCAACCTGGTCCACACAAATTGCACTTTGAATGATGTGCGCAATCTGAAGAGGATGAGAAAGGAGGATGAGAGGGAAGTAGGGAGAGAGAAACAGAGACTGAGACAGGGGTGTGCATCACTTTAGGAATGAAACTCGGTGGAAGGAGGGGCAAACAATAAGAATACGTTACATGGATTAGTGGAATCAATACATGTTAAAGGTTTTTAGTAACCCACCTAAATGACATAGCGTAATAGAAGTTAAAATGTAATAGAAGTTAAAGCTGGCACTCTGTTCCGGACCTCCGATAACTCCCTGCTGGCCCCCAGGCTCCAGAGGACCACCTGTTAACTAGTTGACTCTCTGTCTCGCACTCAGTTAATCTCTTACTGTCTCTTTGTCCCGGGTCCCAGACAATTCCCACCCTCTACTTCTGTGTCCTTGGCTCCCATGCTCCTGCTCCCTGCTTGTGCCACATGACCCTTCCTCTCCCCACTTTGTTACAAAGGTATTTAACCACCTGCCTAACCCCTCCTCAGCGCCCAGAATTTGGAGGCTGTCTCCTCTGGGTCCACATACGTTAATAAAGCGCTCACTCCATTGACCCCATGTCATATCAGAGTCAGTTTTTCCACAACAATAGTAGGTAAAGTTGTATATATAATCACTAAATTCCAATTAAGTACTGAGAACATGGCCTTGCATCCAGCCATGATAAGATTTGCCTAAAAATATTTAGCCTAAATTCTATTAAGAATATTTTACATTTCCTATTTTTTTCTTCTTGTGTATATGTTTCCATTTTTCATTACATAAATGTTAACATTCATCACATGGATCATATAAAGTTTCACTTATAATTTATAAGGAATAAAGAAAATCTTCATATATAGACTTTTATAGGAAATATTCTCAATGAGAAAATGTATTACAGCAGTCCAAGAAAAAATAAATGCAGGTTAAATTCCATTTATGGTTAATCAGGTTTTTAAATGGTTATCAAAATAAAGATTCACTTTCCAAGGCTAAGAGAAGGGAAAGAAAAGCTCAGAATTACAAAAGTATTTTTCTAGAGAGCATTATTTGAGGGAAGTGTTGTGGAAATGGGATGGCAAGAACTTGTAAGCATGGTTGACACAGGAGTTGGCAAATCAGGAGTTGGAGAAGTTTGAGTTTGAGATCTGAAGCTGAGCATTTCAAAGGAGGTAGAGAAGGGGAAGACTGGGCTGGCATATGTATCGCTCCCAACCCATTTGGTAAACATCAGTGTGGCCTGTGGCTGATGTACGCAGGTGACTACGGGTGGGAAAGGAACATGTGTATTTAAACTCTCATACATTTTTTTGGCATTGGTATTAGAGATGGCATCTCTTCTAGTGATAATTTCATGCCATTTTAAAAGAAATAAAAAAGGGCAAGTGGTAGATCATTGCTGCCTGTTTCCAGAGATAACAAAAGAATTTCAGCAAGTCAACTAGATCAGCTCACTTTTCATGTGGGCCTTCAGTATGAAACAAAGTGTTTAGGTTTAAATCTGATCTTTTACACTTAACTTTTCAGGGCATTGTCATCCTTGTTTATGCACAGGTGAGTTTTAGCATTATTCTTCGGTAGTAAAGCAACGTGCCCATACATTTGAGCATGATTTAGCATCTAGATGGCTCATTAGACTGTAGAAATGGAAACAGAACGTTTCATGTATATTGCAGTATAAAAAGTAACAATATAATTGAAAATAAACTTGGGAAACTATAGACAGATTCACTTAATTTTTGTAAGTGTGTAGGGAAATAATTTTTTTCAATAAATAGATTAATAGAATCATATTTGAAAGCAAACTAGTCATAAACCATTAGAATTATCTATCTTGTTCTTTTGGTTTTTCCCTACATCTTATTTACTCTCTTAGTTTAAATTTCATGTTCACACAAGCGACTCTTTGGCCAATATATCTAGTTCTTCACCCTCTTGAAAATGCTGCACGCACTTGCTTCCATCACAGATTATAAAATGCAATAAGATTACATCACGAGGTTTTGATTATCTGCAGCATTGCAGCTCCTGATGCTCTGCCAGGTCACTCGTGTTCTTTTATAAACACCCTGTAAAGCCCTGCCAGAGGAAATGCAGTCATATTTTTATTAGTGAGAGAACAAGTACGAAAAGATAGATAACCCTCCCCAAATCCGTAACTGGTAATCCTCAGAGCTGGGTTTCGAATTTAGCCCTGGTAGATGCAAGCATCATATTTCCACGACGCTGTTTCTTGTCAGTAGCACCCTTCAAATTGTCTATAGGAATTAGTCATTTTATTTAATTTATGGCAAATTAATATTTAATCACACTGCATTTAATTGTAAAAATAAGAAAGTATTCCATATGAGATAAATTTTATTTATTCTATTCTGTCTTTGAATATATAATTTTATTTTCCATTGAATAATAACCAAAGATTAAGGGCTACTCATAACAACAATCCATCAGGGAAATCATGTGAAAGCTGTTGTCTCTGCCATAGCATTATCACGGGCCAGCCCTGTTGACTAGCTCCCTTTAGTAGGCCAGATACTGCAAGCCTAGCTCTGTGGACGTGCTCATTTTCCTGTTTATGGCCCTCTCACTTGCCTAAAACTCTCTGAATACTGGATTCCTTCTCCTTAAGGTGTGGGTTCCAAGTTCAGTGCTGGGTGCTATATGGACAGGCATTGGCCTATCACCCTAGAGGTTACTCTCTAGGGGGAGATACAGATATTAAATACGTCAATGTTACATGTGTGTATATCCTGTATATATATGTATTTATGTATATGCATGCATACACATATGCACATAATACATGTGTACATATTTGTATGGATGCATTTATAAGTGCTATAAAGTTAAAATGAAATCATTTCATAAGAGAGAATAAAAGGTGGGGATGTAATTTAGATTGGTGGCTCTGGCGATCATTATTTTGAAGTAGTAATCAGAGATAAAGCTGAAAGATGAATGGGAATTAAGCCAGTGAAATAGTTAGAAGGGGAAGGTGTGTCTCTTTTGCAGGTAAAAAAAGAGACCAATGTGTCACAGGGGTGTCTACTTTTTGGTGTCTCTGGGCCACACTGGAGGAAAAGGAGTCGTCCTGGGTCATACATTAAATACACAATCACTAATGAAAACTGATGAGCAATAAGAAGGTCCGTGCATAGTTTTAGCGATATCTGCCATCACAGAGAAGCAAAAAAGTCCTCACCTGTGGCTCACGGCTGCAGGTTGGGCACCCAGGGCAGAGCTTGGTGAATGTGCCAGAGAATCACATGAGATAATACTGGAGAGGTCAGCTGGGCTAGGTCATGTGACAGTCCCAGTTCCTTCAAACACTTTGGGTTTAGATGTCAGCAGAGTGGAATGGCATTGAAGAGAGAGGTGTCCAGGAGAGGATCTAGATTTATTTTTAAAAGAACACTCAACTCAGGCTTCTGTGTAAGAGATGGACTGTAGGGACCCCAAAGTGGTGATAGCAGTTAAGAGGTTGTCAAATTGAGTAGGTATTACTGTCCTCTGCCAAGGAGGTAGTTAGAGGTGGTGATAGAGAATGGTGGATATAGGCAGATGGACTCAAGATATATTTCCCGTGGATTGGATGTGAGACATGGGTCAAGGATGACTCCCAGGTTTCTGAATTGATGGACTGATTGATAATTGTAAGTGTCATCGAAGCATGTTTGGGGTTCCAGTAGAAGAGATGCTGTTTAGTTAGTAGCATTAATGACTTAAGTTGGGACTTTTCAATATGAAAGACCTATGGAATAGGTTTCCACCCAGTGAGGCAGTAAAATAAATACACCTAAGACTCAGACAGAGGTGTGTACAAGAGATACACATGGGAGGGTAATCAGGTTATACATAGCATTAAAAGCCAAGGGAAATAAGCTTACCTGTGGAAGAAATGTAGATCTAAACCCTGAGGATCTCCAAACTTTAGTGATTGCACAAAAGGAGTCTAGAAGTGTGTGTCTAGTGATACAGGAGAAAGAAATAGGAGACTCTAGTTTCACTGAACTGTATATTCCAAGAAAGAAAAAGTAATTAAATATGTCAAACCTTCTGTAAGTTCTAGTAAAGAGAAAGCATACCGGGGACTTGACAGCCTAGAATGTGTTGACCACACAAAACAGAATGTTGACTCTTAGTGACTTAAATAGTGAAGGAATTCGTTCTCCCACGTAACCAAAAGGGCAGACAGAGCTGCTCTAACTCTGTTGAAGATGATGGCATAATGAAACAGAGATGCTCCTTGACTTATGATGGCATCACGTCCCAGTAAACATATAAGTTGAATTATTGTACTTAATACATTGTAGCTTGGCTTAGCCTAGCCTACCTTAAATGTACTCAGAACACTTACATTAGACTACGGTTGAGCAATTATCTTGAATATTATCGCAAGAGTAATTGTTGCCTTCCTTTACTTCTCTCACCAGAAACAGGAGACACAGATGGGTGTTGGGTGTTTTGTAGATATGATGAGATGAAAACCACAAAACACAACATCCAGAATACGCTAGCAATACAGTAAACTGCAGCCTATCAGTTGTTTACCCTGGTGACTGGGCAGCTGACCGGGAGCTGCAGCTGGCTGCCTCTCCCCAGCATCACAAGGGAGTATCCTACCGCATAGCTCTATTGGAAAAACATCAAAATTCAAAGTACGGTTTCTACCGAAAGCTTATTGCTTTCACTTCATTGTGAAGTTGAAAAATCATAAGTGGAACCGTTGTACATCGGGGACCATCTGTAATCATCTTCCCTCTGCACAACTGTTACCATGTTGGCTTTGCCTTAGGCCTGATTCCGGGCTCCAGCTCCTGCAGGTGTCACACCTAGACACTGTAGTGCCACAGGAAAAAGCCAGTCTCTGCCTCTGTGAGAACACCTTTCCCAGCATCCCTCAGCAGTTGTAACATTTAGATTGCTTTGATCAGAACCACATCACATTTTGCTAGATTTGCCTAGGCGAGTTGTCAAGGCCAATGTAATCGCTAAAACTGGTTTATAAAATTTAGGGCCCACTTTCTGGGACTGGAGATTGTTGTGGACTTCCCAGAAATATCCAGGTCATAGTTCTGTAAGGAAGGAGCAAGGGGGCGGAGATATGGGGAGCAAACACCAATATCTCCTGCAGGACTGCAGGTAATAAACCAGAAATTTAACATGTCCTAGAATTTCCATCACACTGGATTATTCTCAGAAGGAACTACAGATTTCAAATATCCAGTGTGTCTTTGGGTGATAAAATGAAGTGGATGAAGTTCATCTTCTGCACCCACACACATCCCTTCTGTTACCTGCAGCTCTCCTGTCACCAGGGGTTTGGGCTTTGCAAGCTTATGTAACTGCCATTCTGTTTCATCTTCTGTATCTGAATTCACCAAGCCATTGCTCCCATTCTCTATGTAGGGGAGTATTGAAGTACTTTAAGGTGTCAATTATTGATTTGGCTTAGTAGAATACCATGCTCAGGTAATATTTGAAATTCAAGAGCTGTGTTTAATATTGGCAGGACAGACATTGGTGGTGGTGGAGGAGGAGGAAGAGAATTATGCTAGAAAATATTTTAGGCCTTAGATTGGTGAAGATATTTTGAACAGAGGACTTCTCCTTATCGGCAAATAAATTTACACAGGCCCTTATTTTGCTTTAAACCAAGGCTTTTATATATAAAAAAGTTTATTTATTCTTAGCCCACAGCTAATAAATGCTTCACAATTATAAAATCAGCTAGTTCTGGTAAGGGTTAGGTGATTTGTCAGGGTTTCTCACAAAATATTAAAATACCTAGTTAGTGCTCTTCCTTTGGTAGCTGTCCTGTTAGTATGTCTAAACAACACATACACACGTAGCTAAATAACTGTTCTTTGTGCTTCCATTCATTTGTAGTTATGCTGAATTCTTTGTCTGGTGGGCATATTTCTGCTCAATTAAATGGGAAACTAAGCCCAGCATTCTTTGCTAGCTCTCACCTCAGAAGTAATCTAGTTCTCATACCCACAACAGGCTGACAGGCCATGACGAGTGTGCAGTCTAACTCTACTGCTGCTCCTTGGCACAGACATGGATTGTGAATTGCATTTTTGGCTTTGATCTGTTGCAGGAAGTTTCTACATTCTAACAGAAAGAGAAATGTCTTTTTGTCACACTTTCTGAGGGCATTCAATGTATACAGTTTGAGTTGATGAGCCTTTGCTGGTAGCTTCCTCATTACAGATGCTGCACAGAGCAGGTTAATCTGTGCTCGTCTGGATCGATCACCTTCTTATCTCCGAAGTTACTTGGCACAAATAGCTGCTATGTGTTAATTAGACTTTAATCCCACATATTTCCTAAAGTGAAAAAAATCATTCTGCTTACAAGAATTTCCCCAAAATATTGAGTTCTTTTTTTCACAAAAGTGTAAAACTTATAAAAACAATGGGGAATAATAAATTTAGTGTAGACTATGGCAGCTCAACATGCTCAGAATTATGTTCAGCCGATCGCTGTATTTTTTTAATCTCTCTAAAAACTATTTTTAAGAGGGATACAAACAGAGTGGTCACTACTAATTACTTTAAATCTATTTTTTTAGATTTTATTTATTTATTCTTAGAGAAGAGGAGGGAGAAAGAGGGGAGAGAAACACCAATGTGTGATTGCTTCTCTCACTCCCCCAACTGGGGAGCTGGCCCGCAACCCAGGCATGTGCCCTGACTGGGAATTGAACTAGTGGCCTTTCGGTTCGCAGGCCAGCATTCAATCCACTGAACCACACCAGCCAGGGCTGTCTACTTATTTCATATACTATTTAAATCACAAAAAAATTTTTGTTCTATAAATTCTGAATGCAGTTGGTCAGGTAATGTATTTATCACATTCATTCATCTTCAAATACAAGTATAAAATTCACATCTGATTTATCATTTCAGAATTTTTATTAATAGATGTAATTTTATTATAATAATACTACCCTATTATGGGTAGATTTAAAAAATAAATGTAAACAACATCTGTATTCATAAATGTCTAGTCAAAGGATGTATTAACATGTTATAATTTTAAAATGTAACAACTAATTAAGCACAAATGTAATTTCATACTTAAGAGTAGCAATAAAGTGAATAATGAGGGCTTTATTTAATAATAATGAAATAGTGCTGAATATAAGCAGTATTATATAATCAGTCATTAATTTCCAAGTGCCTACTCTAAAGAATTAAGAAAATTCCATTAATGCAACTAATTAGGAACTAAAGGTTATTTTAAATACTACATGTCAACATGCCTGTCTCACTCAGATTTTTGTGTCTATCGACCAGGCCTTCTGTACATGGCAGATAAACCCAAGCAATCACTTTGCAATAAGCAGTTTTATATTTTCAGATATTCTGTGGGCATCATCTGCTTTTGACAGACAGCTGTCCTCCCCCGTAATCATGCACACGTGGTGAGGAATGCCGCAGCAGCACCGAGTCCTTCTTATTACAAACGGGAATAAGCAGCTCCAAATAAAGCACTAAATTATAAGAAGAAAAAGAGTAAAAGGTCATCTGGCCATTCACCTATTATTAGATTTCTTCCCACAGTGGCTACTGTTTACCTAACGTCAGTCTTCCAAAATGATTTATTTGGATATATTTTTCTGTGTTGTACATTACCTGGGAACTAGGGTTCCATACTTTTTTTGAGGAAACCTATACTTCCTGTATTCTATCTGTGTAATTTAGCAGTGGAAACTTCTAAAATTATTTTGGTGTATGAAAAATGTTACAACAGTAACAGACTGAGTAATTGACTTAGGGCCATCAGTACAAAAATACCTGCTTTTATACCAGAGGTTGCAATGAGCACAGGGTATTTTTTAAATGAATTAGTGTAAGTCACTTAGCTGGTTAGGCGCAGAAGGCAGTGCTCTAGTGTATTAAATACATAGTTTCCTCTACGTTTGAACTTGGATGGCTTGAATTAGAAATAAGATTTTTTTTATCCCTTAGCTGGATGAATGTGGACTAGCCAAGGGATACGCAGAATATTTATACAGCTTCTGTCTATCTTCTAAGATTACTGTGTGGGTATAAGCATCCAATGAAGATTTTCATGAAGCCATTCCTCATGCTTCCAGCATTGTTTTCCTCTTACCTATGCAAGACTTTTTCTTCTGCTTTAAATTATAGTTTTTTAAAAAATATAGTTACTTTATTCTAATTTTGGTACTAAATTTAATCTTTTTGAGAATTGAAGCTATGTATTACGAATGTTGTATCTTCAACAATAACTAGCTGAATATCTCCTACCTAACAATGATTATATAAATACCTTAAATATCACTTTAAGAGTGTATTCACATCCATTCACCAATTTATTAGAAGGCAATCACCACACACAGATACATACCTATATATCTGAGATATGAATATTGATCTGTGACATTCTTATACTAAACCATTAATATAGTTGGGCAGCATGAGCTTGTGGCTGTGCATATATGTATATAACACAAAAATTTATGTGGAGGGAAAAAGGTTTTTATTATCAGGGTTCCCAATGTGGGGTGCTGGGGGCATTCCTGTTCTGAACATTTACATAGAACCTCCCTTGCTCCTAAAAAGACTGCAGACCAATACCACACCCAGAAGGTCCCCATTATTGCTTATTGTCCTTTTAGAGTTTAAGACAGCTGTGCAAACAGGTCTCCATCCTCTCTGCCTCTCTGGATTATGCATCTCTGGGTTTTCGGAGTCATTGCCATCTTGTAGAAGTGTGCTCTCTCCCTCTCTCTCTCTCTCTCTCTCTCCAGGTCTGGGGTGTACTGCCAGATCACCTTACCAGGGGTGTCCCGCCTTTCCGCATCTCTGGGTCACACTGGAAGGAAAGTTGTCTTAGAACACACATTAAATGCACAAACACTAACAAAAAAATGATGAGCAAAAAAAGTTTTAAGTAAATGTCATTTTTGTGTTGGGCTGCATTCATAGCCATCCTAGGCTGCAGGTTGGACACTCCTGCAGGACAGTCATGCAGGGGAAGCTCCATCTAGAGGAACCTCCACAAGCAGCTCTCCCTGCATGAGAGTGGAAGCAGTTCAGGACCCAAGAGCTGTGCTGCACCTGGCTGTACCATCTCAGAGGTTGGAAATGGGTGAAGCCTGCTCCTCAAGGTGGGAACCTACCTCCTGGGAGCTGGCTTCCAACTGTGTGGGGCTTAAGCCCCAGAAGTCCCTGTATCTGCCACTCCCACCAGAAGATCAGCAGCCTGGCTCCCACTGGAGGAACATGTGGGAGGCAGGCAGTCCTGTCCCTGGGTCACGCTGGAGCCCACACTGGGCAGGCGGCAACCTCTGCTGCCTCCCATGGCGGGGGGGGAGAGGCATGCATGGGGCCTGTTGCTGGACCATGCTTCCTGAGCCTGCCAGCCTTACTGGAGTCTCCTGTGCTCCTGGTCAGGCAGGTCCCCCAGCACTTGGGGAGTGGCACCAGCCCTGCTCCAGTCAAGTGCCATTGGCTCAGGAGCCTGAGCGCCTAGCTGCACAGGAGCCGGAGGACAGCTAAATCACTTGGTTTCTGCTCATTCTGCTTTTTAAAGCACCTCCCACCCCCCACAATCCCTTACGTGGCAGAAGTAGATGGGCAGGTATATCTTTCCCATCCAATCACCTCCCTAGCTCCCATCATTGGCCCTTGCTTTCCTGCTGAGTTGCAGGTATGTCATCTGGTTGCCAGGGTGATGCGCACATGTGCAGCCTGCTTTCTTTCCCACTCTCCCTATTTCAGGGGTGGACCCCTTCCTGTTATATTAGGAAAATTTAAAGCTGAATTTCTTCTCCATCTTCAGGCGTACAAGACCAGAGACAAGCTTGGAGATACGTATTACCAAGAGTGATTAAGATGTTTGATGTGACTTAGGTAACTGTACTTTTCTTGCTTAATAAGAGTAATAATAAGAGTAAATGCCTCCCCCCCCTTTTTTTTTCTGTGTGTTTAAAGGTTTGGGGAAGGGAAAATGTGATGCTTTTAGTAAAAGGACTCTAAACATTTTTTAGGTGAAATACACGGAAAGGTAATGGTCTTGGTGGAAAGTGCCCTGGACAGACAGCCAGGAGCCTAATGCTGGATATGACTTCATTTGTATCAGTCTTTATGTGTTATCCTTTCCTTGTTTGATGCTGAGCTGTGTAATGATTGAAGGGAGCAAGACATGGGAGAGTGAGATTTTAGTTCTGTTTTTAAATGAAGTAGTCAGATCTTGTCTTGTTTTCCAGGGCAAATTGAAAAGAACAGGAGGCTTCACTGGTGTGGCTCAGTTGGTTGAGCATCATTATGCAAAGTACATGTTTGTGAGTTTGATTCTCTTGACTCCCAGTTGGGGCACATGCCTGCGTTGTGGCCAGTCCCCTGTTCACACATGTGTGAGAGTTAACTTCATCAATGTTTCTCTCACACTTTGATGTTTCTCTCCCTCTCTTTTTCTATCCCTTCCCTCTCTCTCTCAAAAATAAAATATTAAAAAAATAAAAAGCACATTTTTTTTGCATTGAGGTAATAGTTTGACTACTGGGTATGGCTGTCCCTAGGGCTATCCACTGCATTAAGTGACAAAATATAGTATGTGGTTCATTTTTCTAAAAGCTGACCATTCTGGCAAAAGATCTGTGGGTTACATGGTGGCTCAGAACAGGATCCCCAAATTCTCCCTGATAATCTTCAGACTGTCAATCTTTTAAGAGCTAGAGTCCATTGACCACCATGATGTTTACAAGAGACACACTTAAATATACAGATTTGCTTAAAAGTAAAAGTGTTACCAAACTCAAAGGGCTTTGCCACTGGGGGCGCTCTATTCAAGAATGAGACATGGTTGTTGCAATGTAATTTTATTTACTTGCAGCCAGGAGATGGGTTGTATCCAAAGCTCTGTCTCCTGGATTGGAGACTTAGCCATTGCTTATATGCACTATTTGGTCAATTTCACATTGATTTCTTCTCTGCAGGAGGCTAGTTTACCTGGTTGAGTTCCTGTCAAGCTCATCCTGTTTAGAGCTGGTCTACAAATACTATGATGCATTTTAACATTTAGCTAGAATAACATTTAATAATAACATTTGGAAATGCCCAGACCTTGAAACCCTTGCTCTATCTAACAAAAAGATGGAAAAACATTACAAGCACCAGCTAATGACACTCAGGACAAAGAATATTGCCCATAGTAGGGAGGGTTATTTCATAATGGTCAAAGAGTCAGTTCATCAGGAAGATCTGTCATAAATGTGTATTCACTTAAAAACGGAACTTCAAAATACAAGGTAAAAATTGATAAACCTGGAACAAGAAATACATTCATAATTATAGTTGGTGACATCAACAATCTTCTCTCAGTAATTGAGAAGTAGTTGGAAAAGCTGTAAGGACCTGAAAGACTAACAACAGTATTAACTGGCTTGACCTGACTGACAGTTACAGAACAGACCAGCCAGTAACTACAGAAAACCTGCTTCTTAAGTGCACGTGATCCAGCCACCAGCACAGCAGTCTCATTATAGTTCAGAAGGTTCCCAATTCTACCCTCAGATTCAGAGATTTATTAAAAAGAATCACAGAACTAAAAATAATAATAAATATAGTTAATTACTGAAGTAATACAATGATAAAATATCCAGTTTGTTAAGTAAAACAACATTAACTGACCCAGAGCCCTCCAAACAAGAGTAGATTACAGTTCACTAACAAAGCTGCCCACTCCAGAGACTGTCCTCAGACTTTACCTTCTACAAGCAGTGAGTGAGCAGTTTCTCAGTCTTATCTAGCCCTGTGGCTAATTTAGTAGGTTGCCTGACATTATTAGAGATGAAACTGATTGCTGAAGAGCAATGAATAAGGACAAAACAATTTAAAAGTGGTTTGCCTAAGAAATGTTTTAGGCTATGTCATGCATCTGTGGGCTGTTTCCAGGCTACCCTACTTGTGCAACCCTACTTGTTAGTGTGAACATCATTACTAATCCTGTAGATGCTTCTTACAAATTGAAAATGCTTTTCTCAGAGATCCATCCACCTTTTCTGGATGTTCTTGCCTGACAGGCTGAAAGTAAGAGCTGAGTAATAATGAGAAAGAATAAGGACTTGGGAAAAACAAGTAATTTGAAGGACCAACCATTTTCTTTAGGTTAACTGACCTCTACTGGTATACTTTAAGTTTAGAAAACCTGAGTGGTTTCTTATTCCCTGGAGGTAAAAATTATTCCAGGCTTCAATTTAAATATTATAAGGCCTTAAGATATATCTCCTTTCACCGGAGAACATGACATCAGCGATTTCCAGTCATATATATGCCATAGTGCTCAATTTTGCAGTTAGAAAAAGACTGGCCTCTCACTGAAAATTTGTAGAACTGAGCTAAAAATGCATTAAAATATAAGCTATACAATGAAAAGATTTTGATGTTTTAACAGAAAGTTTCATGTTTTTTAAGATAGGGAAAATGGACATAATGTTCTGTTGACCTCAAGTGGTACAATGGGACCTTAATAATTTTTTTCCAGTAGACACCCATTCCTCTACAGTATCGAACTTTGATTTGTTTTAAATATTGGTAACAAAATAACTACAATAGTTGAAATTGGAAAATAATTTTTTTACAATTAAAATTATTTAAAAGTTACATAAACTATGTTCCCTCAGATTTTTAATTTATAGGGCTTTGCAAATTCTTGGAATTCTCTATGTCCCTCAATAATTTTTTATTTCTTATTTTTCTAAACTGTAGCACTAGATTCTAATTGAAGTTATATGCTGATACAAGCAAATTCTCCTGTCAAATATTATTTTGGAACTCATTGTTGTGAACAGTTCATACCACTGATCCAATCCTGACAAGCCCTATATCTGGTGCTTTGTATATGCATCTTGGTAATACATAGTTTAAAAATTTATTTCTTTCCATAACTTTCTCTTCTTACCCACCCACTTATTGCTCATGCCTTCTTTTTTTCTTAGTTTAGCTTAACTCTTTTAAAAAAAAGATGGGCTTCCATTTTTAAGAACACACTGTCTTGCCATTTTCTGTACTAAGCATCTTCCCCAGAGTGGCCTTCACTTCATTTAATCAACAGGATTGTTTTTCTCATTGCGATTTCTGTTTTAATTTTGCGTGAATGAATATTCAGACCATGTCGTGAGCATGTACTGTTTTCCATTTGTTAGCTGGAACTGCACTCATAGGAACTGCCTTTGTGACAAGAACACGTGACAACCACAGCGTTTCCCAGAAACAAGATGTCAGTTCAGAGAAGTTCATATTAAAATTTGAGAAATATTTATTGTACGCATATATCAAAAAATGAATTTCATAAATGTAAATGGAGTGAAATATTTGCAAATGCCACTCTTATTTATCCTTTTAAGGATGTGTGGATTTTCTTTATCTCTGTTACAATTATACATTTTTTTCTAAACATTCAGAATTTCTACTTTGTTTTAAAGACCTTTGTAAATTAAATTGCTCTGGTTACAGAATTTAGCATTAAAACATTATATTGCTTTTTTCTTAAAATATGCTTTATAAACTCAGTTCCGTCTTACTTTCATGATCCGCCCAAATCCTAAACAAACCCTGCGTTCATCTCCTTGCCTTTCTGCTGTAACTGATCATTTTTAATATTCATTTTGGCTTAAAATTTCAGTTTTGAATGAGAGGAACTGTCTTAAACAAAGCAATATATAGAATAACTCATTTTCCTGCTTGTCATAAAATACAGATTGTGTAAAATTAACTAATTAAGTGATTATTTTCTAAACAGATGTGATTTGTAAATATGTAGACATAAGTGTTACTCCAAAATTATACATACACCTCAATAAAATCACTAAGTTTTTCATTCCACACTTTATTGTTCTCCTACAGTCACTAACTGTGTTTTGCTGCATTCCTATCCATCTCATTCCGTGGTGAATAAATATTTATTAAAGTTTTACTTTCTACACTAGTTCTGACTTAAAAATAATTTCTTCACTTGAATAAAGTGTAAGGAGTATGGCATTTCTTAACTCACTCTCCTCCTAAAAGCAACAAAATCGCCAACAAAAGGCAGAAGAGATTTAAAAACAAAAGCAAAATCTCCTCTATGAAAACATAAACTTTAGGGAGATTTGTGAAGAAACAGACAATTGCAATGATCTCTAGCCAACACTAAGTGAGGCCATATGACAACAATCCACACCATGTAGAATTTTAGTCGTAAAAGAGTAAGGAACTGTCCAGACTGAAAGAAAGAAAAAGCAACTTGGACAGAAAAAAAAGAAAAACAAACAGCCCTGCAATGAACAGCTCAGTGAGGAGCTGTGTCTACAGATGAAACCAGCTACAAAGTTCATGGGAAACTTTCTTTCCCCCAGAGACAAGTTCTGCCGCAGCTGGAGGATGCTGAAACGACCTGCTCTGGGTAAGGACTGCTTTGTTTTCAGTGATGGTCCCAGACCCACACTTCCACACCCACCTGCTGCTGAGGATACCCAGTTGCTAAACT
The DNA here is from genome assembly GCA_004027735.1 of Carollia perspicillata. Taxonomy (NCBI): domain Eukaryota; kingdom Metazoa; phylum Chordata; class Mammalia; order Chiroptera; family Phyllostomidae; genus Carollia; species Carollia perspicillata. The sequence goes on from PVKM010028095.1 coordinate 14,900, forward strand.
ACCCTCAACACCTGATGGTACTCAATCCCCAGTTTGTCCCCACTTCAGTCTCAACTCGGAAATGGCAACCAACCCCAAAACGGACCCCTACTTCTCTTAGACCCTCCCCCAAAGTATTCAGAATGTACCCAAGCTGTACAAAGGGATTCCCCTTTTCCCTCTTGTGAAGCATCTTTCATTGGTTCCTCTGGAATATTGCCCTTTGCTTCATTGAGCCATAGAGGGAAAAAAGGATGCTGACTAATTAACATGTAATATGAATCCTGGGAAGAAAGCTGATTTGGTAATTTTTCTTGTTAAATGAAAGGGATATTAACAAAGTCTGGGGTGGGGGAAGAATGTGTCTCTAGCAAAGAAAAAGGTCAGTAGTTTTAGGACCCACACATCCTTCCTGAGGTGACAAGAAAAAGGAAAGAAAAGATGACTACAATAAAATCACTCAAATATCTTAGTGAGCTGACTGTAATGCTGGCATCACTTGGGATTCCAGGCTGGTATGGTCTCTGTTATGGATTGAATTGTGTCCCCTGAAAGATATGGTGATGTCATAACGCTGGTACGTGGACAAGCAACCTTATTTGTAAATATACAGCTTTTGCAGGTGTAGTCAAGTTAACATGGGGTTAATTCAGTATGACTGGTATCTATAAGTAGGGGGGAAGGGGATGCAGAAACACAAGGGGATGCAGAGAATGCCGTGTGATAACAGAAGAAGGGACTGCAGTGAGACAGCTGCAAGCAAGGGAAGGACAAGAGCCCTGCTGCCACAAGATAAGGAGCGGCGAGGAAGGCTCCGTCGAGAATTTCAGAGGGGCTATGGCTCTGTTGACAACGTGATTTCCCGCTGCTCATCCCTGGACTGCAAGAGAATTAATTTCTGTCGATTTAAGCCACCCAGTCAGTGGTACTTTCCTAGGACAGCCCTGAGGAACTACTAAAGATTTTGAAAAATGGATTGCAACTGTCAGAACTAACTAAACATTGGAAGTGGCATTGAATAAGGTAATAGGTAGAGGCTGGGAGAATTTTGAGGTAGTTGCTAGTACAAACCTAGATTTCCCTGGAGAGGCTTTTGGTAAACACATATCTCATAAGAGGTGATTATCCAAAATATATAAAGAACTTATCCAGCTCAATAGCAAAACAAACAAACAATTTAAAAATGAGCAAAGAATGCAAATAGACATTTTTCCAAAGAAGACATACAGAGGGCCAATGGTTACCTGAAAAGGTACTTGCTCACCATCACCAGTCATCAGGAAATGCAAATCAAAACCACAGCGAGACATCACCTCACACTTGTTAGAATGGCTATGGTCAAAAAGACAAGGAATAACAAGTTTTGTCAAGAATGTGGAACTCTTGGACACTGCTGATGAGAATGTAAATTGGTGCAACTACTATGGGGAACATTGTGGAAGTTTCTCAAAAAATTAAAAACAGAACTGCCATATGGTCCAACAATCCACTTCTGGGTATTTATCCAAAAAACCCAAAACACTAATTTGAAAAGATGTATGCACCCTCATGTTTATTGCAGTATTATTACAATAGCCATGATATGCCAACAGCCCAAGCTTCCTCTGATGGCTGAAAGAGTAAAGAAAATGTAGATACACACACAAGGGACTATCATCCAGAAATGAAAAGAAGGAAACCTTGCCTCTGAAACTACATAGGTGGGCCTTGAGGGCATTTTGCTAAGAAAAATAAATCAGAGAGAGAAAGACAAATGTCATATGATCTCATTTATATATGAGATCTTAAAAAAACAGCATCACCCATAAAAAATCAAAATCATAGATACAGAGAATGGTTTGGTGGTTGCCAGAGGTGGGGAACGGGGGCTCAGTAAAATGGGTGGAGGAGGTCAAAGGATACAAAATTCAAATTACCAAATAAATAAGCCATGGGGATATAATGTACAGCATGGTGACTATAGCTAATAACTGTATATTATATTGTATTATTACTACATTGTATTATAAGTTTGAAAGTTGTTTTAAGAGTAGATGTTAAAGTTATCACAAGAAAACAATGAACTGTGATGGTGAATATTAACTAGACTTAAGGAGATCGTATCTCAACATATACAAATATGGAATTATTGTGTACACCTGCAACTAATGTAATGTTTTATGTCAATTGTATTTCAACAATAATTAAAACCCTGGAAATTAAAGGAAAATTGCTCAACACAAAAAGTCCATATAGATAAGCCCATGGTTAATATCATGCCCAGCAATGAAATACTGAATGAAAGCTCTACGATCAGAAACAAGGCAAGGATGTCCGCTCCTGCAATTTCTAGTCAACACAGGGCCAGTTCCAACAGCAGTCTAAATCTTTTACCCAGAAGTCAGCTTCTCCTTAAACTCCTACTAGTTGTTACCTTGTATTAACCTTGGGAAACAGTTTTAATTTTGCTTATGATTTCTAGAGGCATCAACAAGAAATGACCCAGGTCTATTCAGTCTTGTGATATAAGCATATGAAGCTTTGTATAACTGCACTGTTTTTTTCTGCTCAGGAAATTTTCATGGCAAGTATTTGTTTGCTTTTTATTTCAACAATTGGCATACAACAACAGCATTTATATAAAGTGTATAGTCAAAGTTTTATCATTTCAGTTTTATGTAGCTGTGAAGTAATCACCACAATTAGGCTAATGAAATATCACATTCCAGAAGTTTTATCATGGCCTTTTATAATCACTCCTGATCCATTTCTGTACTTCCTGATCCCCAAGCAGGTATTGATGTGTTTGCTGTTACTCTATAGGAATTAGAATTTCTAGAATTTTATGTGAATAGAATCATGAAGTATGTACTTTTTTGGTTGGTTTTACCACTTTCTCCCATAATAATTTTGGGATTCATTCACATTGTTTTGTGCACAGTAATCAATACCTTTTTATTGGGAAGTACTATTTTGTTGTATGGGCGTATCAGAATCCATTTCCCATTTACCTTTAACAGGAATTCAGATTATTGTAGCAACTCTTACCAATACTTGGTATGATCAAGCTTTTAATATATTAGTCATTCTAATAGGTGCATACTGTTACCTCATCATTTAATTTTTAACTTGCATCTCTTAATTATTTATGTTGTTTAGCATCTTTTTATTTGGGTGTTTTGTGAGTTGGTATTTACTTTGGAAATGATGGGTTTAAATATTTTGCCCCTTTTTGTTTGTGTTATTGTTGTGTTTTGATAGTTTTTATATATTCTAGATAGAAGCCCTTTATCAGATATATGTCTTGCAAATGTTTTCTATAGTCTGTACCTTGTTTTTGTTCTTGTAGTAGTGTTATTTGAAGAATAGAAGTTACTAATTTTGTAGTTCAATTTATAAATTGGGCTGAATTTGCTTGATTGATTTTTCTTTTCATTATGGGTAATGGTTGCTCCTTTAAATGCCTGGGGTTTTTCTTTGTTTGGATGCCTCATTGTGAATCTTACTTGTTTGGGTGCCATATATTTTTGTGTTCCTATAAATATATTTGGGCTCATTTGTAGGATTTGGTAAAGTTATTGGAAACGTTTTGATTCTTTTGAGTGTTGTTTT
>PVKM010028096.1:0-18476 GCA_004027735.1 Carollia perspicillata
ACAATAGATAACACTTCAAAGAAATCTGAGGGCTTAATATGAGTCAGTGTCTGTCAGGTAAGGGGGTTGCAAAAACTTTAGGAGACATACTCATTTCCTGCCTGGACCCTTATCATATGGATGATAGCACTCTTAGCAAAGCAGGCTTCACAGGACTTTACAAAATCTTTGTTATGCCCAATTACCCTAGAACCCACTCTAGCCAGCAGAGGGCTGCACCCCTTCCCCATCAAGATTCAGGTTTAAGTGGATTATAGCCAGGAAGCACTTCTCCCAGAGCTTCTCCCAGACAGAAAGGAGACTCGGGCTATGTCAAATAGCTGGGGGATTTGAGGGTCCTTCACCCTCACTTTGCTGCAGCCCCCAAGGACTCAGCCCCCCTGAGTGCTTTCTTGATGGCCACCCACAAGTGATCGTGTCTGGCTTGGGTTGCCTCTCCTCGGAGGGGTCGTACCCATAGACTCTTACTAACGGACCAAGCGTTGGGGGCTAGAGATGGCAGAAGCAGCGCTCTTGCCAGGGAGATAAGCTTTGTTTCCTCAGTGGCTCACAGTCCGGAGGTCGCTCACTCAGCCTTAGCCTTGGGTGGTGGTGGTGGGCGGGGGGGCGATTACAACTCCTGAAACCAGACAGAGCGGTTCCCAACATCCTAATTTGGTGCAGTAACTAAAACTTTTGTTCCTGAATTGTCTCTGCCATTAAGCAGCCCTGCCTGTTTTGTGTTGTGGTGGTTTCCGTTAACTTTTATAACAATACGTGGGGACGCTAGGAGAGAGCCCAGGAGAGCTATATTCCAGACATACTCTTTATCATCCCCAAGCTCTCCGTGTGGAGCAACTCGATTTCTCCTTGCAAGTCAGGGTCAGTTACCCCCATTCAGTACAGTAATCTCTGTCTGTTGATTCACTGGCATGAGGAGCCCTTCCATTAGTGGCTGTGTGTGACAGTATCAACCTCTAGCATAATGGAACAATTGCTTATTTTCTAATGGAAGCATTTTTCCCTTGGGAACTAAGACTTCTAAACCATTAGAGCCCAAAGTTGTGGGGCTAGGAAGCAGAAATTTGGATTAGGAGCAGAAAGTACTGGATTATTGTAAGGAGCTCCTTCCATTTCTACCTCTTGATTTGTAGAGCTGTGTGTGCATCCTGGCTGTGGGACAGACAATGGCATGTATTCGTTACTGATGTAGAGCATACAGGACGTCCTAGAAGACACTGCCCCAGCCCTGCAAGGTGGTGTTGCCAGCCAGCTAGTACTGTTATTGAATCTCCAAAAGTCCATTCCACTTTGTCACCCAGCAGCTTCAGGATGATGGGGGAAATGATATAAGTCGGTGAATTCCACAAGCATGAACCTATTGTTGTATGTCATTTACTATGAAATAAGCTCTCTGGCCAGAAGTAATGCTTCTGGGTAAAATACCGTAACGTTGAACAAGGCATCCTGTAAGTTCACAGATGGTGGTTGACGCAGAAGCATTGTGGGCGAGGAAGACATCTCTATCCAGAGCAAGTGTCTGTTCCAATGAGGACTAAGTGCTACCCATCCCTCCTTTTTAATCCTCACCAAAGGACATGCTTATTGATTTTAGAGAGAGGGGAAGGGAGGGAGAAAAGAAAGGGAGAAAAGCATTGATCTTATAGAGACTCATCAATTGGTTGTCTTTCACACATACCCTGACCAGGGATCAAACCCACAACCCAGGTATGTGTGCCCTCACAAGGAATCAAACCTGCAAGTTATAGGTTTATGGGATGACGCTCCAACCAAGTGAGCCACACCAGTCCTTCTCCCACCTTTTTAAAAAATTGAATTGGTCTAGGGATCATATCAGTGTCTCCACTCACCTATGCTGTTGGGAGAGGAAGCATTCAGCAGTGGCTATGGCCACATGGGCCTTAGTAAGTCCATCTTCGTGAGCCCACACGTCACTTCCATCCTTGCTGCCATAACCACTTTCATTCGTGAAGCCATTAGGTAAGGACAGAGGTGGCTGGGGGAAAAGGCTAATGTTCATACAGCCGGTCGTCTTGTCTACTGATTATTAAAATCGTCTTCTGCCCTAGTTACTCTTCAGTGAGCATTCATATAGAATTTAAGTATGTTTTCCCTCTCCCTGTTTGGAGAGGTCCATTCATGTACCTCTTCTCCAGAGCTCCTTTACCTGAGCATCCCGTCAGACCATTAGTCATTGCGCATAAAACTGCAGATCCATACTTCCAGCCATCTCTCTTTCTAGGTGAGATAAACACCCAATATAGTGTTCAAAGTTCTGCCTGCTAAGAGCATTTCCCCTCACCAGTCCTTCAGGGACACTCCCAAGTGGGGCTCTGGTGCTGCTGCTGCTTACTTCCCAATGGTGCCAGAGCATTGTGCATAATCATTTGTAAACCAGGCCTCTATTTTTCCTTCCTTGGCCAACTGATATAGAGAACTTCCCATGGGGCCACAGGGGCAAGTTGAGAGGCAAGAGGTAATTTAGTAGGAATAGGGGTCGTGGGAGTTTGAGCCACTTGCCTCTGCAACTTATTTGTGCCTGCAGGACCTATACAACCCTGATCTTGTGTATTCTGCTTCCTCTTGGTGACAGAGTGCTGCGTACACACCCAACTTTGTGGCTCGGTGAGTCAGACAATACCCTCTTAATAATGGGTAGTTCACATGGCAACTTGGTGGCCTGTGGTCAAGTGCTGAGTCAAAGCCAGAAGTACTTTCTCAAAAGGAAGATAGTTATCTACAGAGGATGGTATAACTTTCCTCCAAAATCCTAAAGTTCTGTACTCCGATTCCAGTTATAGGAGCCTACCAAAGTCTCCATTAACATCACTGTCTGCCACAAACACTTTGATGACCATCAGGTCTGCTGGCAGAGCACCCAGGGTCTCCACTGAAAGGAGGATTAAGAGTCTGTTTCTGCCCCTCCCTCATCTACGGGGCATTTTCACGGGAGTGTGGCATCGTATGGTGGCAGATGTGCAGGGGCCTGTGAGACACCAGTGGATACATGTTTCACCCACAGTCGCTACCGTTGTTGCCTTTTATTTTGGCATTTTCCTGTAGTATAGTTAAATGATAGTTTCAAAATGTGAGTCAACATGTCAAGTTGAACATCTCTGCTTTTATGAGGTTAAAAGAAAAGGAATTTTAAAAATAAACTTCAGGGGAGAAGAATTGGAAACTAAAATTTATAGATTGCATACAGGAGAAAAGTCTGTTTCACTTATGAAAAAGCAATAGAAACACATAGTTTAATTTTTTTTAAATGTATTTTGGAATAAATGTATATTCAATATTTACCTAAATTTCCACTTTGGATGTGAACTTAATGTATTACTGAATTTAATTATTTTTCATATCTATCATAAGATGATTTCAGAGACCTGTGACAGTTTTTAATAATTTCTTTCTTTGGAACTCTTCCTTGAGTTTTTTAAAGAGAACTGTTAGGTTATTAGCATGCTGGTAACATTTTGCAAATTTCCTTATCATTACATTTATCATACGGCTTATCTACATTTTATGTTTGAAGAATAAATGAATTGTTGACATTTCAAGTAGAAACTAGTAGATTTATATCACATAAAATATTAAATTTTTTTGTACTTCTGGTGCATAACTCTAGATGAACAGGAAAGATATTAACCAGTTTAGAAGAAGTCATGTTTGTTGTTCTCGTTGTTGACATAACTCTTTGACTTCAAGGGTCTAGAAACCATTATGGTTTAATCTAGCTAATTTGAACTCACTGCAAAGAAGTTACATCTGATTTTTGTAAGAAGTGTGGCTTGAACTCTTGAAAAAAGGCTTATGTTTGTACCTAGGTCAAAAGAGGATGCATACAGAAATAGAATAAGGCTGAAAAGACCAAGGGCTGAAAAGAAAGAACATTGAGATAAGTGAGAACTCTGGGGCTTTTGTATCTTGAAATAGATCATCTGGGGAGGAAATCTAAGAACAAGAAATTACCTGGAGCAAGGAGAGGCTAATTGTTTACTCTGTAAGAAGTAAAGAGATGGCAGCTGGAGTATGGGGGTGAATCGGGTTAAATGAAATTACTTAGGAAGTAGGGTGGTAAATTGGCTCATCCTAGCAGGGTTAACCTAAAGCTATGTATATGATAATCTCAAAATAAAATTTATGGGAAGATACTACAGCCTAAGTAAGATTAGCAGTCTTCTAGTTGTTAAAGGAAATTTTGACTGTGGTATGTGTTCTCATACATTTGACTGCAAATGTGGATTGATTGAATGGTGTTTGAAAGTAGCCTCAGTTTGCAAAGTAGATATTGATTAGGAAGGAGCAATTGATTGGTGGTGGCTTAAGTTGTAGTGTAAAGCAACCTGAGAGTACAAGAATAATTACTCATCGATAAGACAGGAGAAACTGTCTGAAATACAGAGGCGGCCAAATTCGTGGGGACCATCCAAATGAAGTTTGCTTTGGCCCTGGCCAGGTAGCTCAGTTGTTTAGAGTGCCGTTCTGATGCGCCAAGGTTGCGGATTCAATCCCAGTCAGGGCACATACAAGAAGCAACCAACGAATGCATAAATAAGTGGAACAACAAATTGATGTCTTCCCCTTCCTCTCTCTCTAAAAGTCAATAAAAAATAAAAATATTAAATGAAGTTTGCTTCTTCATGCAACAAATAGTTAAATTCTATGGTCTTAGTAAAGAAAGTGTGTGTGTTTGTGTGTGTGTCTTTTTACATGTCTTCACTAGGTAGGTCAACCACTGAATCCCTAATTTGAAGTATGAAATTTAAGGTGACATCCTCTGGCATGCCACTACTCTTAAGTTTCTAGCCGCCACCTAAATGCTGAACAATTTACTTTGCTGTACTTATATATAATTTCCTCTTTTATGAGGAATAAAAAGAAAAAAGTCCCTTTCTGTATCCTTATTATCTTCTATATCTGCTTTTCTGCCCTTGACCTATTCTTCTGCAGTCCGTTTCCTATAAATCACTATTCATTGCTTTTGCACTAGGGAGAGGAAGTTCAATGTCAGTATGTTGTAACATGTGCAGGACTGTATTCAGACCGTATTTCTGAGTTGAGTGGCTGCAATCCCGATCCTCAAATTGTACCATTCCGGGGAGATTACCTGCTCTTGAAGCCAGAAAAATGCTATCTTGTGAAAGGAAATATTTATCCGGTGGGTATGATGCTTTTGCTTTGTCATCCTTCTCAAAATGACTGTGGGCAGAAAGGGAATGAAACAAAAATTTTTTTCTGGGTCAGAAGTGAGAGATATTTTGAAGGGCTTTTTGTGCAAGCATTTCACCTCTTTCTCTTATGGTTAAATTCCTAAATCTTTATTCTCATGTCATAGTCATTAAATTGTACTTAATTGCCCACAAGTATATGTCTTTAGAAAGCTTGAGTGTACCACGGGAAGGGCTATCAAGAAAGAACACGATTCTTCCTCCTGTCTGGTTAGAGGAGCCCTCCTAAGAGAACTTTCCCTTTTTGTATGCCTAGACACCCAGCCCTCTTTCTCAGTTTACCGCCTGTAGGTGCAGAAAAGGGGTTGTGGCCACTCTGTAGTTTCATGATATAGAGGACAAAGCCTTTTAGATGAAGAATTTATTCGGTATGGAACTACTAGGTTAAACCAAACGAAATTACCAATATTCAGCCACTTAACGTTTTTGACCTTTCAAAAACATCCATTTCATGTGCTCCAACCCAATCAATACATTCCAACTTTACAGAAACCTGTGCTACGAATGTGTGTTTTTATGGCAGCTTTGATTTTACCTGCCAGTCACATACATCCCTAGATGGGGCAGGGAATAACCTGAAGTAGGACTTTTTTTTCTTTTACCCAGAAAGAAAAATAGATGGGGGTGTGTGTTAGTGTCAATAGCATCAGTGTTTTTCCTATGTGGCATTTCTAGGCAGAAGCATGTAAGTGGAAAAGTATATCTCAGTACAGATCAAAATAACACAAATTAAATGCATGGGAAGAAAATGATTTATATTACCAGTTGAATATTTGCATGCATAAAAAATGCAGTATGAAATGGGGCTAACGGTTTGCTGTGTTAAATCCGTAGGTCCCAGATAGCCGGTTTCCTTTCCTAGGAGTTCACTTCACACCAAGGATGGATGGCAGTATTTGGCTAGGGCCTAATGCAATCCTTGCCTTTAAACGAGAGGGCTATAAACCCTTTGACTTCAGTGTCAGAGATATTACGGATATAATTACCAAGAGGTAACTTTATTTACCTAAAAAATGATTTTGTGTGTTTATATTTTTATAAATATAAAAATTTATATTTATGTGGGAAATTTTGTCTTTCTTGATATTCTGTTTATTGGGTAAATCCTCACATTTGTGATTAGTATATTGATTTTTTTAAATATTTTATTTATTTAATTTTAAAGAGAGGGGACGGGAAGGAGAAAGAGAGGGAGAGAAACATCAATCTGTGGTTGCCTCTCACATGGCCCCCACTGGGGACCTGGCCTGCAACCCAGGCGTGTGCCCTGACTGGGAATTGAACCGGCAACCCTTTGCTTCACAGGCCCATGCTCAATCCACTGAGCTATACCAGCCAGGGCTCCGATTGTTTTTTATTAATCCAAATTCAGAGCTTTGTGGAATCAACATAATGTTTTAATTACTTCAAGAAAATTCTGATGATCCAGGGTGAAGTCTTGGTTAAAAAGAACAAGACCAGTCGCATATCTGACAATCCAAACCTCAATTTGCTAACCTTCTAATTGTGTTTGAAAAAAAAAATGTTCCTCCCAAAATTAGTAGATGGCTTACTTTGATCAAGTCATTTCAAGCCACTCACCACCATCATTTTGAAAAACGCTGGACAAATGGCTGATAACCAAAGTTATTTCCTTTTGTGGAAAACTAACAATGCGTTGACCTGGGATGCAGACTCTTTACTATTGTAAGAACTCAATGAGTTTGTTTGGGGTTTTTTGTTTTGTTTTGTTTTGTTTTGGTCCTTTTAGCAGTGTTGCTTTCCAGAGGGTTTCACATCAAAATTACTGGAAAGCTTTTTAAGCTATACTGGAGTTTCACCTACAGGTTCCAAAGCAGAAGGCTTAGGATGGGTGTTCAAGCACGTGTGCTTTTAAAACTGCACATATCCATGGGCTCCACAGAGTCTCATGTGAAAATCAGTGCTAAAGTATCTTATGGCTGATTAAAAGAAAGTAGGATAAATATCTATTTTACTTCTTTAATGTCCTGATTTAAAGATCTGCTAATACTTTTTAGGTGTGTTTTGAAAGCATGTAACATTTGTATGAGAAAGCCATTTTGTTGGCAGGCTTTACAGAATTCTAGTCTGAAACCATCATTCCCTGGTTATTTGAATTTGAAAGGTGTCTACCTTTGGACTTTGGAAGATGTCCCTTTGATGGAGTTTCCTTCTTACATTGGCCAAAGTTGATTTTCTTTTAATATATGGTTATTCTGTCTTTGCCTAAATTTTTGTGATGCCTCCTGCCCAGATCTAACAGCTCGTAGAGGTATTTAATAGTAAGAAAGAATTCCTTTCTCTCATAAAAATTTCATTTTCTTTGTTTTCAGTGGCTTGATTAAACTGGTGTTACAGAATTTCTCCTATGGAGTCAGTGAAATGTATAAAGCCTGTTTTCTCAGTGCAACAGTGAAGCATCTTCAAAAGTTCGTTCCGGAAATTACTATCAATGATATACTTAGGTAAGGAAAAGCCATAAAGATTGTGAATACAGTCATGAGTTAGGTGAACTTGGGAGGGCAGTCTGACTCGGTGATTCATAGGCACTCTTTTTAGTCAAAGCGTCCACTGAATCTCTGTGTGTTCTCTCTTTTCCAACAAGTCGTTGAGTTCCCTCTGTAGGGCATGAGTTGGCATTGCTGCATCATGCCTTAGTGCTTGAACTACGTCTGCCTAGACTACCTTGCAGCATTAAACTGACATCTCCATTGCAGCTGTGTTGCCACTTTTGCCTTTGTGTCTAGCTGTCACTCATAATAAAAACATCTTGTCTGAAATTTAAAATGTCCCTGGCCTCTGGCTCTTATGACTGCAAAGCCGTTTGACTTTAATTTTGTGTATAAAAGGATCACCATATTAACTAATTAGATAATAAACACATTAAAACATTCTATTTTGATTGATTTTTAAAAACCTTTTAGAAACATGCTTCTATTCTTCGCATCTTACCTTGCTTCTTCTCTACTGCTTTTTTTCTTTTTTGGGTCCTGCTCCACCCAGGAACTCTAGCGGTAGGACAGAAGTCGGAAGTAGTGTGGTAACCATCAGCCTGAGTCCTTGTTACAGAGGTAACAAGGAAGTGGGGTAAAGGAAGGATTACTTAAAAAAATTTTTTTTCTTAACAGTAAAAATCTGTCTGGACTTGATCTGTAAATTGTTCTAATATTACTCAAGCCTATTTCCTTTACTCTTTGGTGATATTTTTAGGGTGTTCATCATTTTCCCTGAACAAGCCATTTGTTAAGCCTAAGCAGGAATGTACTTGGAGGTATTCTCTGCCCATGAATCCATCCCATGAATCTCTAGAGACCTAAGTGTCTGTCGCCTCAGTAACAGCTGTTGAACTTGCCTGGTATAAAATGTCAGCAGCCTGACTCCGTATCTGGAAAGAGAGCAGTAATCATGTCAGCTGTCTCCCTTAGGGGAGCGTCCTGGTCTAAATCTGACTAATATATCATTCTCAAGACCAGCTTCTTTGAATCCTTAGGACTATTAAAACCTAGTTAATGGTTTTACTCTTATCTCTCTCACCCCTCTACTTACCTTCTGAAATGGAAGTGATAAAAATGTCTAGGCTTTATTTTCTTTCATTCACCTATAAATAAAGGCTTTTATGTTTTCAGTGGTCTGCTTTAGTAGACCTGTTATGTTTTATATCTGAAAATAGATTGGTCAAATCTGGTGTCTATTACCGCTATTAATATTCCTTGGAAAATAAGTGGGGATAGCAAAATCTGTGTATAAACAATTATAGTGAATTCACTGCTTGTATTCGCTTACCATCCCCTTTTGTAGAAGCTCGAGGAAAACTCTTTAGACCAGTGGATTTCATATGGTAGAACTGGACTGGGGCTTGTGGGTTTTGGTGAACACTCCTTTGTCTCTGCATGTAAGGGTGTCAATTTCGGTTACCAGCTTCATTAGCAGGTAGCAGAAAAGGACACATAGCACTGTAGGCAGGTGTGTTTGGGGATAAATTCAACCCGGTCACACATGAGTTTCTCTTTGGAGATAAAGAAACTGAACACATTTAGCAATTCCACTTACTCCTTCCCTTTTATTCCATTCATATAGCTAGTAAATGTGGGAAATTATCAGGAACAAGAAGGAAGTTGTAAAAGATGTGTTTGACACCATTTATATGTTTAACAATACCCTATATTATTTATGGATTTCACATGTAATGTGAAAATAAAAATAGATATAGTGATAAACACCTAATTCAGGAGAGTGGTTACCTCTGGGGAGAGAAGGGAATGAGCTCCAGAGAGTTCTACAGAGGGCTATTATCGTATTTATAATGCACTATTTCTTAAGCTGTTTGGTAAGAAAATAGGTATCCATTATATTATTCTCTGTACCTTGTCACATGCTTGAAATATTAAATAATAATAATAACAAAAATGATCAATAGATTTTCCCTACATTTTGAAACCCAATTCTTGCCTATTTTGCAACGCATTGTAGTAAAACCATTCATGTTCTATCATTAATATTAAGACAGAAGCATATTAACCGGTTCTAGGGAGTAAAAAAGAACTGAAGCAGCACTTTTAGTAGGATATTTAGCTCAGGATGGTGTTCTTAAATTGTAGTAATCACCAGTAGGCTTCCAGCTTGACCTCTCATTGCCTAGCTAGAGCATCTCGGGCAGTAATTTACTGGTGAGCATTAGACTAGAATGTGAAGTTATAATCTGTCAACACATATTCACTAGGTATACATACTTCTCACTGTTAAATCATGATCTCTAGGGTTCTTAATTTTAGCTCTCAGGTCCTTTAATTTGTTCTGCGATTAATTTTGTATAGTAATCCAATAGCAGTTTGTATCTGTAAGCATTCTAGGGATTTAAAAATGAAGACATATATGCCAAGATCCCTTTTTTCCCCACTCTTCACTTTGAAAAGTTTCTTATTTGGAGAATTCTAGAGTGAACTTTTAGGCAAGATGTTTTCATCATGAATGACAGCTAAAGACTGTACTGTGTCATTGTGAAATGCAAAGGGGAAAGCCAAGTATTCCTACAATAAAGGTGGTCTAGATCAGAGTTTGTCAGTCTTGGCACTGTTGAAATTTTGGGCAAAATAATTCTTTGTTGCGGGAGGCTGTCTAATTCTTTGCAGGGTGTTCAGCAGCATCCCTGACCTCTCCTGACTAGATAGATGCCACCAAGCACTACTCGCCTGGTTGTGACAGCCAAAAATGTCTCCATTCCAAATGTCCTCTAGGGGGCAAAATCTTACTTGGTTGAGAACCACTAATCTAGGGAATTTGGTGACCCTCACACCAGAAAATACTAAGAGAGTCTGGAGAAAAGATAATAATATTTTGAAATGCATATGGCTAAGCATGCAAGGAAGTAACAGCACCCCAGGAGTAAAAATGAAGCAGAAAGTGAAAACTGAAATGCTAAAAAGAATTGGTGCTGATGCTGTCCTGGAGGGGTGAGGAGGATTTGCTGATTTTTATATAAATATAACTAAGTTTTATTTTTAATTGCTTTGTGGATTTACATACAGTAAACTAATGCAGGTCTTAAGTGTTCAGTGAATTTTGACAGTTGTATAAACCAGTGATTTTCAACCAATGTGCTACAAGAGGCATACTGATGTGCCTCAAGAATATTTAAATCATGCAATACCTCATTGTTTAGTTACAGGCACTGATCTCTTTTCCCTTAGATTGTCAAGTAAAAAAATGACAACAGCCAATACAATAATGGCCATGTGGTGTGAATGAATCAAAATTATACCTATTATTTTTGTCAGGTTGGCAAAAACCATATTTTTTGGTGTGCTGAAGAATTTTAGTAATTAGTTTATGTATACCATGACATGAAAAAGGTTGAAAATTGCTAGTATAAACCCATGTATCAACCACACAAAACAAGATTTAAACATTTGGGACTTGTATTTTAATTGCTGTTCAAGTGCTAGAAAGAAAGCCTTGGGTCTGTAAAAGATAAAAAGTTGGAACTGAGACCCCTGTGCTCATCCAGGGACTCCTGAAGGGCTAACACACTCAGTGAAAAAGGAGTTTGAAAAACAAAACAACAACAACAAAAAAAAACTCCTCTTGGTACCAGAAAGTACGGAGGAATTTTGTCTGTCCCAGCCTTGAGGAAAGGACTGTGGGAATTTGGTGGTGTGGTGCGGGGGAGAATCTTCTAAAAATCTAGAACCACTCAGCTTGATCTAGGAACTTTATGCTGGGAAATTAATTAAAAATGTAGGTCCCGACTTGTTTAGATTTTGCTTCAAACTCTTTCTCCATCTCTCACTTTAAACACGTGAGAGAGAGAGAGAAAGAAAGAGAGGCAGGGGGAGGGGGAGAGAGGGAGAGCATATCAGGGTAATTTGACCACACTGAATATTGATGATACTAAGCAATGATTAGTTTTTAAAATTGTTTTAAGAATTCTTTTAAAAGAAATATACATTGAAATGAAATGATATGTCATCTGGGATTTGCTTTAAAATAACCCAGTAGAGAGAGGTGGACAGTAGGTGGGTATATACATAAAACAAGTTTGGATGTTTTGAATATTATTGAATCTGCGTAATATATACATGGGAGTTCATTGTACTGTTTATTTTATTTTTGTACATGTTTTAAAAATCCATTTAAAAACAGTGTTCCTACTTCTGGCCTAGATGGAGGCATAGGTAGATACACTTTGCCCCCTTGCACAACCAAAAGAAGGACAACAACAAATTTAAAAACAAAAATAACCAGAACTGCCAGAAAATAGAAATGCATGGAAGTCTGACAACCAAGGAGTTAAGAAGAAACATTCATTCAGACTGGTAGGAGGGGCAGAGATGGGCAGCCAGGGTGGAGAGGACACCCCGGAGAGAATGAGCAGCATGGCAGTGGCTGGTGGACCGGGTGGTCCCACATTTGCATGCAGATAAACCAGGGGGAACAACTGGTTACCGAAATAGACTGCACAACCCAGGATTCCAGTGCAGGGAAACAAAGCCTCAAAACCTCTGACTGAAAAAACCTGTGGGGTTTGAGGCTGCAGTGGGAGAAACTCTCAGCCTTACAGAAGAGTTTGTTGGAGAGACCCATGGGGTCCTAGAACATGTACAAACTCACCCACCCATGAATCAGCACCAGAAGGGCCCAATTTGCTTGTGGGTAGTGGGGAAGGTGACTGAAAGTGGGTGAGAGCCAAGCAAGCAGCATTGTTCCTTCTCTCACTGCCCGCCCCTGCCACCACATAGCTCCACACACAGCAAGGTGGGTTGCCCCACCCTGGTGAACACCTAAGGCTCTGCCCCTTACAGGCATGTGGAAACAAAAAGATATCGCCCAAAGGAAAGAACAGATCAAAGTGCCAGAAAAAAACATAACTGAGCAATGAAGAGATAGCCAACCTATCAGATGCACAGTTCAAAACACTGGTAATCAGGATGCTCACAGGAGTGGTTGAGTAGTGGTTGAGTGTGGTCGTAAAATCGAGGGAAAAGTGAAGGCCATGAAAAGTGAAATGAAGGAAAATGTACAGGAACCAACAGTAAAGGGAAGGGAACTGGGACTCAAATCAATAGCTCAGAGCAGAAGGAAGAAATAAACATTCAACCAAAAGAGAATGAAGAGTCAAGAACTCAAAAAATAAAGAGAGGCTTAGGAATCTCTGGGGCAACTTTTAACATCCCAACATCCAAATCATAGGGGTACCAGAGGGAAAAGAGGAAGAGCAAGAATTTGAAAATTTATTTGGAAACATAATGAAGGAGAATTTCCCCAATCTGGCAAAGGAAATAGACTTCCAGGAAGCTCAGAGAGTCCCAAAGAAGTTGGACCCAAGGAAGAACACACCAAGGCACATCACACTTACATTACCCAAGATTAAAGATAAGGAGAGAATCTTAAAAGCAGCAAGAGAAAAGGAGATAGTTACCTGCAAAGGAGTCCCCATAAGAGTATCAACTCATTTTTCAAAAGAAACCTTGCAGGCAAAAAGGGGCTGGAAAGAAGTATTCAAAGTCATGAAAGGCAAGGACCTGCAGCCAAGATTACTCTGTCTAGGAAAGCTGTCACTTAGAATGGAAGGGCAGATAAAATGCTTCCCAGATAAGGTCAAGGTAAAGGAGTTCATCGTCACCAAGCCCTTATTATATGAAATGTTAATGGGCCTTATCTAAGAAAAAGAAAATGATAAAAACATGAACAATAAAATGACAATAAACTCACAACAACTGAACCTAAAAAAAAAAAAAAAAAAAACGAACTAAGCTAACAACTAGAACAGGAACAGAATAACAGGAATGGAGATCACATAGAGGGTTATCAGTGGGGAGGGGGAGAATGGAAGAAAAGGTACAGAGAATATGAAGCAGAATAGGTAGGCACAAAATAGTCAGGGGACAGTTAAGAATAGTATAGGAAATGGAGAAGCCAAAGAACTTATATGTACAACCCATGGACATAAACTGTGAGGAGTAGGAAATGCTGGAGGGTGATGGGGATGGTACAGGGAGGAGGGGGATAAAAGGGAGAAAACAATTGGGACAACTGTAATAGCAAAATCAATAAAATATACTTAAAAAATTGTGTTTCTAAGATGGTAATACCTGGAGCACCTGATAGAAGCAAATGTAAAACCTCTGTGCAGGAATAAAACCTCAACCCAGCCCCTACAGTATTCCCACAGATCAAGTCCTGCTGAACAGAAACTCACCCTCAAAAGTTATGAACCACCATAAGTGAAAGTAAGCAGATAGAATAAATACCAGAATTAGACCCCTTATAACTTTGAGTAATAGTCTTATTAGAAACCATAAAGTAAATATGCTTCAGCGAATTGAAAACCAACTGGAATGGAGCCATGGCTGGTGTAGCTCAGTGGATTGAGCATGGGCCTGTGAACCAAAGAGTTGCAGTTCGATTCCCAGTCAGAGCACATGCCTGCGTTGTGGGCCAGGTCCCCAGCAAGGGGTGCATGATAGGTAACCACACCTTGATGCTCTCTCCCTCTCTTTCTCCCCCCTTCTCCTCTCTCTAAAAATAAATAAATACAATCTTTAAAAAAAGAAGGAATGGAAAACATGAATTAGACCAAAAAAACCTAGATAAATTTGGAAACCAACTAATTAGAATTTCTAGAAATGAAAAATGTAGTTCTTAAACTTTACTATTATTATTATTACTATCACTAGTCCTCACCCAAGAATATGATTATTGATTTTAATGAGAGGAAGGGAGAGAGAGACACACATTGATGTGTGAAAGAAACATCGATTAGTTGCCTCCCATTTGCGCTGCGACTGGGGATCAGGCAGAACAGCAGCCTAGTCTGTGCCCTGACCAAAATCCAACTGACAGCCTTTTGGTGCTTGGGACGATTCTCCCAACAAACTGAGCCACCCCACCAGAGCTCGTTCTTAAATTTAAAAACTCAAATGACTAAAATAACTAACTGGTTAGACCCTAAGAGAAAATTAGTAAATTAAAATCTAAGAACTTAGAGAATGATGTTGCAAGATAAAAATGTATGATGGATATTAAAAGACATGGAGAAGAAAATGAGAAGGTTCCAGCCTACATCTCATAGAAATTCCAGAGACATTGAGAAGAGGCAGTACTTTTAAGAGTATCTGAGAATTTTCTAGAGTTGACAAAAAGACAAAATTCAGGATGCATGGGGAGTCTAATCTGAGTAAATAAAACTAAATGCAAGAGTGGAAATAAATTATATAACTTCCTAGTCAACAAAGGAGAAAAAAAGAATATAGAAAACTCAGTAAGTCAAGAAAGGAGATAGAAAAACCCCAGTAATATGGTAGAAATTAAGCATATCAGTAATTACAGTAAATGTAAATATACTTAATAGTTAATATGGAGATTATCTGGTTGGATTAAAAAATTCATCTATGTGCTATGCAAATGCTTGTTAGAAGAAAGAGGAGTGCTGAGTTAATTTCAGATAGAATACACCATAAGGCAAAATTACTACTAGAGATAAAGAGGGTCACCATAAACATTGCATATAACATGAACTACAGAAAACAAGAACTGACATAACTGCAAGCAGACATCAACAAATCCATAACTGGGGTGGATGGTTTTAAGGCACGTCTATTGATAGAAGAGATCAAGCAGATAAAATGCAGATTTGAAGAACACTTGATTTAGTGGATTCATAGAACTCCCCTACCTCTATTACAGAATACTCGTGTTATTCAAAGCCTTTTTCTCAATAAAATTCAAGTTCTCCTGTCACAATCCAGGTAGATTGAAGGCTAGCAGCCCAAATATCCTTCCTTTATGTTTGGGAGTTAAGATGGAATGGTTTACTTCCTCCGTGCCGCCATTCCCAATTTAAATATGCTCATGTGAATTTCTACTTTTAGATGATCAGATCCCTTGGTGAATTTCATAAAATACTAAATGGGCCTATTTGGAACTTGCCAAAGATGTTAGGTGTAGCCTGTCATAGCTATTTTTTAGCCCAGAGGATAATGCCTGCCACAAAACAATAAAGTAATAATTATAGTGCTTCTCAGATGTAATAAGCTATTAGTTATATGTTCACCTGTTGTTTCTGGATATATTTAAAGTGTAGGATGTATATTCCCATAAATTTAGCTACCAATGTAGTAAAATACATAGCTATGAAAAGCACTAAACAATTAAATGTAGTTAAATCCACATATGTTAAATTTGCTGAATTATTTGTTTTTTCAAGCTATTAAAATAGAAGTTAAAAATTAAAATTTTCTAGTCTTACCGAATACTTACTACGTACAAGGACGACGTCTAAACATGGGGGTGGTATAGGGGTGTTGTATAAGATGCTGTCATAGCACTCAAGAAATTTATGGTTTTCTTACCTGAAATTTTGAAGGGAAATGCCTACATGTAATCATGCAAAGAAAAACCCTAAAATTGTATTAAGTGCTGAATAGGGAACTGAAGAATTTGGTAGTTTAAACATTTCATGTTAAATAGTTAACTTAGTTTGAACTAAAGTGAGATCCTTAGGAAAACTTAACATTGTATAGTTTTTTTACAGTTTGGATTATAGATCTCGAACACTTGCACAGGAATGTAGGGGACATTGAGTACATAATAAGGACTAAGGGGAATGTACTAATATAACCTCATATAAAGGAAAGTTTTACTTTGAACACTCAAGTTATGCCACTGTGTATCCTTTACATATTGGCCTGCCAGATAAAAGGAGAGGGACAAGTAACTCATAGAGATACTCTCAACAGAAACAGCAGCATTGTCCAAGAAAAGAGGGGAGAAATGCTGCTTTGGTGAGCAGAGATAAGCTACAAAAACAGAATGCACAAAATGGCTGATGCACAGATATGTATCCGTAGTCAAAGAAGTTTCAGCTTCAGTCCCATTCTGTCTTGTCGTGTTCTACATGTGGTATCTGATTCTTACTTGGAAATCCTTACAGCTTAAAAATCTCTTGTCCAGATTCTCTGCAGGTTTCTGTAGGGCAGGTTACTTACCTTTATTGTAGAACCTTTCACCCTTGTTGTAATCTTTATTTACCTCTCTACAAATGAATTTCAGGTAAGTTACTTAATCACTGTGTTTTGTCACTGTTAAACGTAAACTACATCAGCCTGTTAGAGTTGTTGTAAGGATTAAATGAGAGAATTCCTAACACAGAGTAAGCACTTGGTAAGTAATAGCTATTATTATTATCTCTACTCAGCCAGGCTGAGGTCTTAGAGGGCAGTGCTCCCGTATTGTTCTTTGTGTAATATCACCCTCAAGTACTTGCCTGCATTGGCCCAGAACATTAAAAATGTTTAATGTTTTCTCCTGATATCTTGAGTCTTGGTGGTGTGTATAAGGTAGCTGCTTTCAAACTGTGTTTTCTTGAGCGGATTCACTGAAGATGCTTTTGGATTCCAAACATTTTTTATTCAAATTTCATCCGTAAATTTTTAAACTATTTTAAAAACAAAAAAAAAATCTAATTTGTAAACTCAAGTGTTATAAAAGAGAACTTTTAGTAGTAAAGGCTCTTACTGTATTAACATACTTTCAAGTTAATTCATTTTTGTCTTCATCCTGTATTCTCTGTTTAATTAATTGAAGGTTATCCTGATATTGAAGACTAAACTGTTAAAAATTAAAACAAACTGCAAAACAAGAACTTGCTGCCACTTTCAGATTTTTTCTTCATAAATTTTAATAGTGTACAATCAAAGCAAAACACAAATAGAATTCTGTAGTGGATATAGGAATGTAGCTGCCCTAATTTTATTGCTTTGTGTTAATCAGAAGAGCCTTATTATTTCCATTGATTGATTGTATAATAAATTCATTTTATAAATTTAAGTAAAATATATTTATTCTAATTAAATATGGATATACCTGCTACTTTTGGAAAGAACAGATAATTATAAGTAACTTACCCATTTGTATATTCACTTGATAAGTATTTACTGGCACTGTTTTGTGGCAGGATGCCATGGGCTGAGGATGTATGTTTTGTAGGCTATAACTGATAAACCTTTTTGGTTTCCACACGATTGTGCATTCAGAAATCTAAAGACTTTATTTCTTTAAGAATGTTTTGAGGGTGAACACCTAAGGCTCTGCCACCCATTCGTAACAGGTGCCCCCTGACCAAAATGACTCAAACAGAAGAACAGCTCAGAGCCCCAGAGCCAATACTTTTAAGTGACCAAGAGATAGCCAACCTATCAGATGCACAGTTCAAAGCACTGGTGATCAGGATGCTCACAGAATTGGTTGATTTTGGTCACAAATTAGGTGAACAAATGAAGGCTACACTAAGTGAAATGAAGGAAAATGCACAGGGAACCAATAGTGATGGGAAGAAAACCGGGACTCAAATCAGTGTAGTGGACCAGAAGGAAGAAACAAACAACCAAACAGAAAAGAATGAAGAAGCAAGAATTCAAAAAAATGAGGAGAGGCTTAGGAACCTCCAGGACATCTTTAAACGTTCTAACATCTGGATTATAGGGGTACCATAAGGGGAAGAGGAAGAGCAACAAGTGGAAAACTTATCTGAACGAATAATAAAGGAGAACTTTCCCAATCTGGCAAAGGAAATAGACTTCCAGGAAGTCCAGGAAGCTCAGAGAGTCCCAAAGAAGGTGGACCCAAGGAGGAACACACCAAGGCACATCATAATTACATTAGCCAAGATTAAAATGAAGGAGAGAATTCTAGAAGCAGCAAGAGATAAGGGGACAGTCACCTACAAAGGAGTTCCCATCAGACTGTCAGCTG
>PVKM010028097.1:0-18480 GCA_004027735.1 Carollia perspicillata
TCTTCCTGATTCCTGAGGGCTGAACCTCAAACTACAACTAGAAGTGCACATTGCTTTCTGATGGAAACTTTGCTGAAATAGTTCAATGATATATACTCTTCTACCTTTTAAAAACGCTGAATATTTTAAGGTTAATACCTATGGGAACAGAGAACTGGGTATAAAGGCAGTGTTAGAGAACCACCAGGCAAAACACTGACGACTGCTCTAACCTAAGAGGGCACACTCCGCCACACCACGCCCCCCGCTGTGCCGGCTCAGAAGGTCCAGGCTCCAGGACGAATACGCATCGCCGTGAACACAAACCCCGCGACAGGGCTCTCCCCTCCCCGAGCGCGCCCCTTCCCCAGTCCCAGACACGGGCTCATTTAGTTACCAACTGCGACCTAACTTTTTCCTCAGTTCAAAATCAGCGAGATTTTACCAAGTAGGTTTTCATTACGTTGCTGTATGACTTGTAAAAGAAAAATCTTCCAAGTCATACAAGCTTTCGTCTTTCGAAGTATAGGCATTGCAAATTTCAACTCAAAAGGTCAAAATTTTAGTGTAACCCAATTATTGACCATGCTTCACACACCTGAAAATAGCCACTGAATCGGAGAGAGAGCCAACGGCAACGTCGGGGTAGGAATTTCTGTCAAGGTCCATATTCCCAGCAATGGAATATCCAAAGAAACGCGAGGTGCCCTCGAGAACCTGAAAGGAACAGACGTCAGCACGGACGACGAGCACGGGAAGAGCCTCGGACCCGCGCCTTAAAAAGCCACACAGGTTTCTTGTGAACGGAAGCTTGAGAGTCCACTTATGAATTATATCCAATTACCAAGAAATCACAAGTAAATATACATATGATGCAATACTTCACACGTTTCATAAAAGTCGCCTGATTCACACTGTATCTCAAAGAATAAGAAAGCCAGTTTTTGGTGAGTTTGTTTACTGCGTTATATGAAGTCAATCGGGGCATTTCAAACCAAGCCTCTCTAACAACTGCCCCTCCTCCATAAAATCAGTCATCTCTTCGGTTCACCCAGTCTCATCTCCATTCAGCATTCATTCCACTGCGAGAAACAGACCGCATGTGCATCTAGGCGCACTGTCAGTGCGGGACAGTCTTTTCCTCTGGACTACTTTGATTTCTCCCTTACCGAAGACATTTCACAAGTAAAACAAGTCACTGCCTTTATATCTATTTCCAGGCTATCTTCAAATAATACATTTTTTAAAACACAAAACTCATACTATTGTAGGTTTTTAAGATAAAACATGATTAGTGAGTGGAAAATTTACTTAAACCTAAATAGTTCATCATAAGGCAAAAAGCTGAGACAACCCCCCTGCCATGGTGGAGACCCAGGTGATCAATCTGGCTACCTGTGTGGGTTGGGTGTTTATTCCGTTCGCGGATCCGTGATAGACAAAAACCTTTCCGTTGCCATCATAGGGCGCTCCAACGGCAATGTCTGTCAATAACACCACATTTTAACAAACATTCCCTTTTGAAAACATTTGAATAAACGTTTTATAGTAAGATGGCATAAGTTCTCATCAATCGAATAATCTGTCTATAATTCATAACCATTTCACCATCTGTTATTCTACCTGGGTAGCCATCTTGATTAACGTCGCCAATATTTTTGACGGCAATGCCGAACATAGAGTCTTTGGTTCCATTAAGACGAACCGGCCTGACGTTCTTCCATCTGCCTTGCTGGTTGATGTAGATGTACACTGCGCCTCCGACTTCTCCGTCTCTATCAAAATACTGCGGGGCGCCAATAACTATGTCTTGCCACCTAGAAACGGAAGGAAGGGGAGAGCTGTGAATCATCGGCTGGGACAGCGGGCTCAGGAGGAGAAGAGCAGCAGCCCGGGCACTGAGGACACAAAGAGACAGGACAGACAGGGCAGGCCTCAGATCCGGAATTTATATCTCACCAATTAAAATGCTTTATAAAACCAAAGAAAAATCATGGAGGGTGAGAACGTGAAGCCAGTTCCCAAGTTAGATCCACAGAGCAGAGAGACGCCCAGGAAAGGTTCCAAGGCCCCGTCTTCCCCTGCAGACTCAGACAGGCACCACCGCCCATGGACCTAGGAATCGAGTTTGTCACCAGCCCCGCCTTTCAACGGGACATTCTGGGTGTTCCAGCTGTCACTCAAGAAGCCACAGAACAGCACCATGTGTGTGTCATTTTTAGAGTTCACTTCCCCCCAAATTTTAACCGTTACAGACCCACTCCCCAGACACAAGTGAAAACTAAAAACTGAAACAGCTGTAATCCTACACCCCAGGGAGAATAATGATTGTCTACTGCCAAAATACAGTGCATTTTTCAGACCATAAGATGCATTTAGGTTTTAGAGGAGGGAAATAGGAAAAAAATTGGAAGCAAACAATGTGGTAAAATATTTGATAACATAAATAAAATATTTCACCAGTATAAATGTAAACAGAACTCAACAGCAGCATTAACAACCATTATTCCTTCCAAATTTGTGGGAGGTGTGGGGGGGAGTGCATCCTGTAGTCTGAAAAATACAGGTAAGTGATGGATACATGATAGGATGGGAAAAATTTGGCAGCAAAAATACTTTGATTCAACGAACCTGAAAGGATGGCTGGCTCTCCTCAAGACCTATAGAAGCCGGAGAAGCAATGATTCCTTTATAAATGTAAAATAACTGAGGCTCTCACCCATCTTTGTTGAGGTCCACCACTGCCACATCGTAGCCAAACGAAGAAGCCAGACCTTCCCCCTCAAATATGTGCTCGGGGAACAGGTGTGCAGACTTCGTTTCTCTTCTCAGCAAAACCACAGCTCCACTGTGATTGGCTCTCGGAGCACCAGATACGAAAGTGATGTCATCTTTAGAAATAATCCCCTTCCCCGAGTCCAAGGAAAAGCCTAGAAAAACAAAATGCAGGTCGCATCAACTCTGTTTTTTAGGGGGTACTGAACACTGGTAACATCACTATCTTTTCCTTCTGCTTCCCACCCCACTCCTCCCGACCCTCCCCACCAGCTCTCATGTGTACGGCCCGAAGAGTCACAGAGCGCGGAGAGAGGTGACAAGTGAATGTGGCAGGCATTTCACTGCTTTCTATGGAACTCTATTCAGACTCAAAGAAAAGAACCCACATAGCTACCTAGCACCTGTGTAACTCGAATCATGATGCATTCATTCATTGTAAGAATCAGTTCCAACCTTATTTTAATACTAGAACTGCTGTAACAGGAGATCAAACTAGATACTGAATGATCACAGTAAACTTACGTCATACACACAGACGCACAACCTGACGGAGCAGAACTGAGTGCACGCCACACAGTTCGGCCGTACGTCACAAACGACTCGTACCATCCCACTCATCCGTGTCCCTGGCAGTCAGGCAAGCACAGAGGCTAGCACCATCGGTACTCCACAGAGAGCAGTTCGTTATTTCGAACCAACTTGGTTCTCAGATGCAAACATGCAAACAAAACCACGATTGATGAGGTACTGTATTTGAGAACGCACGTAAACAATAGAGGTGAGCGGGTTGCCATCCGTATCAATTACACGTTTTTAGGAGGGGGCAAAAACATCAGACGCCTCATCTAAGGCCTCAGGTAGGATGTCAGATTACAGATGCAAGATTTAATCAGGAGCAAATGTCAATGCTCCCATCAAGGCCATTCAAATTAAACAAGTATTTCTACAGAAAGGTGGGGCAGATGCAGACTGGTATTTCAACATAAGCCCGCCCTTTTCACTGGGTTTTACTTATGGCAAGTTTCACCATTACCGCCGCAGTTCTCAAAATGTGAAGTGAGTCGAAAAATAGGCTGAGCCTCCAGTTCAGAGCAGGGCGATCTCATCGAACCCAGCTCTGAACCCCCTCTGGCAGCAGAGCCTTCGCCTGGCATGCTTTTTACTTGTGCTTCACTTGAAATGGAACAGAAAATGAAAAGATTTATGTTCTGTATGGATCAAAAAAATTTTTTTTAAATGACCATGACCAAGACCATTTATTTGCCATCTCAGAGGTCACAAACCTAGGTAGCTATTCGTCATCACATCAGGGGACGTGTCGGGCTGCTCCCTGGGAGGCCGTGTTTTATAAACAAACTGATCAGGGTTTGTGTAGGAGACGCTGGTCAGGAACAGCAGGCCTGTGCGCACGCGCGGGACAGGAGGGACGGAAGACAGAGCAGTTACGCTGGGTAAGAGGCGCCCTGGCGCCCGCCGCGCTCGCCGCACGATGAGGCCACACCTGGCCAGCCGCTCTCCTTGCCAGCTTCCAAAACGTCAAGCAGAGCATTTTATCCCTCAGACCCGCCAATTTTGTGAAATGACAGGTGCATGGATGGCATGCACAAATAGAATGTAACAATACAAACGACTTTTGTCTAGGTGTCCGCTTTTGAGAATACCCATTCTTAAAGCAGCAAATGTATTTCACATCCAAATGTTCCAAGAGCAACTAAGTTTATAAAATCCACGGACCTCTATCATAAAGACCAAAATGTTGGTTTCCTTCTTTTTTTTAAAAAAAAAAAAAAAAGATTTTATTTATTTTTAGGAGAGGGGACCAGGGGGAGAAAGAGAGGGAGAGCAGCAGGGGTGTGAGAGAGAAACACTGACTGCTTACCTCTCACCTACACCCTGAATGGGGACAGAACTCATAACCCAGGCAGGTGCCCTGACCGGGAACTGAACCGGCGACCTTTTGCTTTGAGGACCAATGCCCAGTCAACTGAACCATACCAGTGAAGGTAAAGTGTTGGTTTCTTGCCCGGAGCCATTGACATTAAATGTTTCTCACCATAAACTTACCCTGAAGAGAGGATGTCAATGTATATTCAAATAAAATACTGGTTTCTCGATAATATTTACCTTGAAAAACCATACTCAACAACAGACTGAAAACTGCTTGGCCCCATGTCCCCTTCTTGTCCTGCAAAGCCATCCGCATACCCAGCAGGAGGGACAATAATACTTATTTTACAATATTGTTGGGAAGATCCAATGAGACCTTATAGCACTAAGTGCAGGTGCTCGATACCTGGTAAGTATAACCTCTCCCTTCCCTCTTCTACGCCCCCACACAAAGGCTTTAGTCTTGGGGGCGGGGAGAGTGTCTGAGAAGTGTTTTAAATTAACAGTACTGTTCATACATACCTATAAAATTAGAATTTATTTTTTCAATTACAGCTGACATTTAGGTCAATTTTTAAGAATATGTTTAACATATTATTCAGAAATATTCTTATATCTCTTACCTATTTTTTCCTTTTTCCTTTTCATTCATTGTTCCAGTAATATCTTTGGCATATGGGTACTTTTCTTTTTTAAAAATAGGTTACTATTTGAGTTTAGGAGATTTTTTACATTTTTTCCAAGAAAGGCACAGTAATTATTCTTTATGTCACTTCATACCAAGAATTAAAGCCTTTAAAAGCCTTTGTACAATTACCATAATGGCATAATGGCACCCAGAATAATTTAGGACACCATTAGTGATGCAAACAAGCCCAAGGAGCTAAGGAACGGGCACTTAGACCTAATCTGGGTGTCCTCAAAGCTGCTTCCGCAGGCCGGCCCTGCCTCCGGGAAAGCCCCGTGCCACCCGGCCAGGGGCCCTGTGACATGGGGGCCCCAGTCCAGAAGCAGGGCCAGCCCTTGGAGAAAGGCAATCACAGAGGAAGGCCACGGGGGTCCCGACTTGCCACTTAAGAGTAACTTCATAAATGTGGCTCTGCGGAGTATCTCTAGAAAGAGGCACTAGAGGAGAGGGCAGGCCGCTCAGCTTACTAACACCCATGCATTTTTCCCACGGCTGCATGAACAGCCTATTCGGGTTGCACAGGCCAAGGTTCGCTCAGGAACCGGACTTCCACGCAGAGGACAGAGGGATCTAGGAGACGGCCGATTTCCTCCCCACTCGAGGGAGCCCGGGTCAGAGGGAAGGATCCCAAGCATCAGTCAGATTGCCTCTGAAACACCAAGGCCTAAATCAAATTCCAGTAAAGGCAGCCACAGGCCCCTGGCTCCACATGACCTACTCTCAGCCTCCAAGTCCAAGGTCTTGCGAGAGCAGTGTGCCCCAGAGGCATCTGGAGAGGCAGGCGTGCCTCCTGCTCTGGCTCCTACCTAAGTAACTGTTAGCAGGAACAGGAACCAGACTCTCATCGTGGTCAGTCTCTCCACCGACTTCGTAAGGCCCATCTTCAAAGATGTTCATGTCAAAAAAAGTGTTATTCTTTTGCTCTACACGAACGATCCCTAAAGGAATGAAATGGTAAAAAACAACAACAAAAAAATGAAGATGAAACAAAATAAAACAGGTGGTTCCTGTAAAACATTCCTGGTGTTACCACTAAGTACAGCAAGAAGAGTTCGGTGGGAAAAAAGCAGAAAAAAAGAGATGACTTTTGAGGTTATTAAAGTTAAAAAATCATGCTCATGCAAATTTTTATACCAAAGAAAGTTGTTCTAGTATTAAAAAAAAAACGCATGTTCATGAATTATCTTTACAATGCCATGCAGGTGGATGAAAATGGAATGTTTACTTGGTTAACTAAATCTACAGAAAACATTTTTTCTGAAATTATATGAGTCTGATGATACTTTATATTCTCTATAATCCCAAATCAATTTATCTTCTTTACTACAGTATAACAATGAAATTAATATTTTGAACAGTTCTTCATTTTAACCAAGATTCATCTTTTAAAATTTTTTGTTAGTAAGATTTTATATATTATGCCCACTATGTGACTTTTTAAAAATGTTAACCTTTTAAATCAGGGTTTATAAAGCAGGTAAGACATGTTTCCCATAAATTAGAACATACATAATTGATGGGTGTTTTTATTGTTTTGTTTTACTATGCAAGACATCTACTCTTGCTAAAATAAAGCTATTTCTAAATTCAAGCGTTTCACAAATAGCATTAAGTGGAACATTCGACTGGCAGCGGGGAGACCTCAGGCTCTCACGCCCAGAGGTCGCTAGGATGGCGCACGCACGGAGGAGGCTCTTCTCAAGGGTCGTATCTAGCAGGAATTGAAAAACCTGGAAATTCTGGAATGGAAAAGGAAAATTCTCCCTAAGTTTTTCCTGACTGGTGAAAATGTCATAACAGAGGATTTCTTTTAATAAGTTTCTCAAAAAGAGTCTTATTTCTAAATCAGATGTATTGCTCTTCGTTACGCATTCAAGGCAGGAAAAATGTTCTTCGTAACCCGGGGGCTCTCTCTACCTGGCTAATGTCTTCCGAGAAGTTCAGCTTCATCACAGGAGCTGATGGGTTCGCCCAGGCAAAACCTTGGCCCACTCTCCCCAGGGTCACGAGGACAACTAAGCGACACCGTTAGACAAGTGCCTGCAGCCGTCCGGCACGGCCATCCACTGCAACACCCCCGACCTGTCACTTCTGCTCCTA
The DNA here is from genome assembly GCA_004027735.1 of Carollia perspicillata. Lineage (NCBI taxonomy): Eukaryota > Metazoa > Chordata > Mammalia > Chiroptera > Phyllostomidae > Carollia > Carollia perspicillata. The sequence goes on from PVKM010028097.1 coordinate 7,433, forward strand.
ACTCTCTTACTGGAGCGCAGCCTTTCGGGTGGGATGTAATGGAAGAAACGTCTGTGTTAGCACACTATTATTTGTACCTGACAGACAGTACTCGATCCTTATCAATTTTCAGATTGCTACCTTAAAATGAAAACCTGCACCTTCATGAAACAGGCAAATATAAAACGGTGAAACTAATCATGTTAATTATTATACTCTTACAGGAAAAAAGTTAACTCCTCATATTAATTTAAATTGCTGGTAGAGGGGGAAGATCTCAAAGTGCACATCATTATTTATTTTTAAAAGTCATATAACTTGGAGATGTTAATATCCTACCCTACTTCTATAACACACAAGTACCTGATAACACATTTTAATTTAAGATGTACCAGATCATTGTGCATGTAACAGAAATCATGTAGTCATCCTAATCCTAATCTCTATTTTTATAAATACACACGTCCTACCTTTCCAGTTGTAAGTGCCCGGGGCTCCAAATACAATGTAATGAAAGTCTTTAGTAAAAGTAGCTGCCACGCCTTGCTGGCAAGAGCCAAACTTTTCATGGCCTCTCAGTCGGCCATCGCAAAAACTCCAGTCCCCGCCATCCATCTCATCTTCAATCCTGAGATTCTGACTCAGCACGTAACACCTTCCGAAGATGTCTCGGGATTCCTGCTTTGTGTTCACGTGTTGTCTTTTTTCATACCGATGAGCACACGTCTGCAAACAGATGGAATAAAGTAGCCCACTCGTGTCTACAAACCCGGTGTTTTTCATTACAAACTGATACAACTGTCAATAACAAAAAGGATGTTAAACATGCCCTCATCCCAGGATTGGATCCAAAACCAGCAAATCTTCCCCAAAGTGCCCCTAGGAAGGCTATTCTCCAGCCTTCAGAAACTACAGGACTTCTGTCTTATTATCACCCAGAAGATCCTGCTCCGATCCAAATACTCCACAGGTGATTTACTTATAAATTTACCTGTCACATAAACAACAGAAATACCTTATTTCATTTTCTTTCTCACTAGCTACATACATCTGCACACCAGTTTGTGAAAACAGCACATTCCAGGAGAGCAGTCGCGGGCATGTATTCAGGGGGATCGGGCACACACAGCCGAAGCAGACATTTTCCTTTTACGCACACTATTCCCTGGTAACCCTAAGCCCTGATTCACACTCTGAGCTCCGCTGGGGGAGATGCAGCCGTCTCCATGGTGTCACAGGGTAGCCAAGGCTGTACTCCATCGGACACCGGCTGAAAATACTGTGCCTCTCCACGTCAATTTCCCATAATATGGCCCTTAAAAAGCAAGGGTCAGTGTTCATTACAGTTCTCATTTTTCTCAAAATTCTATGCACATTTGTTCAGTAACCAGATTTTGAAGGAGACACAGAAAGATCATCATAATCCAGCCTGGGGGCACTTTCAAGGCTGTCCAGCATTAAGACCCTCTCACTTTCACTCCCACTTCTATCTGAACAAGCTCGGAATTAATAATTAAGAGTTTAAAATGATCTGATCTTATTTTCCATGACCATTCCCTTTGTTTGCTGTACCTCATCTATAAAAGCTCCACAGTCCCTCGGATCATGACGAGCTTTGATTCGCTCTTTTTGTTTTAAGACAAGAGTCTGAGATATTCCACAGAGGTTTTTCAATAAGGTCTTTGAATCTGAATGTTCCAAAGAAAAGCACGGTTGTGTTCACGGCCATCAACCCAGTGCACTCGCGGGCACTCTACACTTACCACGACTTTGCCCCCTGGACCCTGGCTCTGGACGGTGACCCCCATCCACTGATCCTCCTTGCTTTCCGATGAAGGGTCAGCTGTGGAGAGCGGCACAGGTTACATACACACAGTTAGGACTTCAGAGCCACTGAAACAGGCAGTCAACCGACAGGTGAACAAAAACCACAAGAAATGGTTTCTAAATAGCCTTGACTCCAGGCGTAATTACTTAGTAAATTTAGTTACTCAATCCAGGAAGATTACTTCTCATCTAAGAAAACCAATAGGTGATTATGGGTAAAAATAGTTCATAAAATTCTTTACACAAAATACACTGCTCTTCCAGGTGGCCCTTCACCTCTTCTGACACCCGGAGTCCTGAGTACAGAGAGGTTTTTGAAAATTTAAGACTAAGGGGACCCTCCAACATATGTCCCTTAAAGCAACAATGTCAAAATCCAGCTTCCAAACTCCACCTACCATCCAAAGTGACAGAAAGTGCTCCCTTCTCTACACGCCCCCAAACTGTTACCTGGCAGCACAAACTACTCCTTTATTGGAGACGTAAACACAAGGCCACAGGCTCACTTTGTATCTTTCCATTGATGCCAAAAAAGGAAGGGAATACATTTCTTTTACCCCTTCTCCCTGCCAGAGAGAGAGAAACCAACTACCCTGTGCTCACGTCAGTATCAATCTGGACCCACAAGGTGTTTGCCCTTCTCGACGAGAACCCCAGTGGGCAGTTTTCCAACCTGAACCATTACAAAACTAGGAAGACTAAGCAACTCCAAGTGACAGAGGTAAAATATCAAAATGTTAAATAAGGAGCAACTATGTCTAGATTACCCGTGGGTTTTTCTTTGTTCTTTTTTTAAAGATTGTATTTATTTATTTTAGAGAGATGGGGAAGGGAGGGAAAGAGAGAGGGAGTGAAACACCAATGTGTGGTTGCCTCTAGCACACCCCATACTGGGGAGACGGCCTGCAACCCAGACCTGTGCCCCAACTGGGAATCAAACTGGTGATGCTTTGGTTCGCAAGCCTGTGCTCAATCCACTGAGCCACACCAGCCAGGGCAATTGGGGGTTTTTCTTTATAGGTGAATGCCATTTGCAAGGTTCCCATAATTAACATGTATTATTTTCTAATTGCTAAAAAAACCACAGTAACAAAAAAGTCATTTCTAAAAGATGAAAAAGAACATAAAAATAAAACATGCATCTGCAAATATACCCAGTCTAAGTACGTCAAGTTAGGTGTTGGAGCTTCTCAGTACCTCAATTATTCTGCCCAACATAGAGAGTTCTCCCCAAACATGCCTCTATCTGAGACGGTAAGGCAAAATTTATCCATATTGGTCAGCTCCCATTTCAGAGAGATCTGAAATTTAAAATCGGCTTTCTCCCAAATGTTTTCACAGCAAGCCAGAACTTTCAGCGGCTGTGTACAAAATAGGCACATTCAAATTTTCTTCCCTGCTCTAAACTCAGTTTGACAGCCTCCTGTAGAACTTCAACACGTCACTAGGTGGCAGCATCAACACACCATATCAGTTTAGGAACCAGCCTTAGAAGGGCAGCAATAAGTGCATCCACACGTGATTTAGAAAGTAGTAAATGTTTTCAGGGCAGACAAAAAAAACAGTTAAGGCTGATACAATTAAAAGAGGCCTTCTCTCAAAGAATAAACGTTTGTACCCCCTTTCCTCATGGAAAGGGCAAGCGGTACAGACGAGCTGGCCACACAAACTGCATGAGTGCAGAAGAACACACCGTTGTTATCAAATTCAATCCGTGTGCAAGGGCCCGGAGAGGTGATGTCGCAGCTATACAGTCCTCCAGTTCTGTTGGCCCTCTGCAGAGGAAGGGCAACCGCCCGAGGGGCCCCCACGAGCAGCCTGCGGACAAAACAGAATTTGGAGATGTGAACTTAATACGTATTTAACATTTCAGTTAATCAGACTAAGAGATACCAAGATTATGCTTTGTCAAGGAGGCCACTAGGGTAATTCTCTACCAGCTTAGGCAGCGATGGGGAGCAAAGGCTGAGTCCTGTGCCTGCAAAACACACACACACACTCTCTCTCACTCTCTCTCTCTCTCTCTCTCCACCACACACTGGGAGAGGGTTTGCTGAAACCAGGCAGAAAATATACCCATCTCTCATAATACCAGCAGCCCTCCTCCCGAGTATGAGTCAGGTGTTTTAAAAGACACTTTTCATAGAACATGACCCCTACACCTAACCAAGAACATCATATGGAACTCCACAGATAAAACCAACAGTCCCACATTGGAGGGTCATGTTAAACGTATCAAGTGATAATATGTTGATTTCTCATAATATCCCTTCCTGAGGTATTGTTCAAAGGTAATTTCAGCTTCTACAGTTTTAAAAGTTATTTAAATAAGGAGGCCATCAGACCGATGTGGCCCTCATGCCATGGTGGCCCGTGTGAGCAAAAAATATCTAAGCTTGTAAATGTCTCAAGGTTACAAAATCAAACTCTAAGAACAACCAATCACGAATAGCCAACAAGGCTTTAAACTATAGCTGATCAAATAGATTTCCTTTCTTTGCTTCCTTGCTTTGTCTGTGTAAGCCTTTCCACTGGCTCCTGGTGGTGGAGCACTCTTAACCACTTCCAGTTAGGCGATTTAAATCAATGTTTGCTCAAAAAAACCTGCAAAAAGTTTTAACATGCCTCAGTTTTTCTTTTAACCATAGATTTAGAACGTAACCTTTGCCCAGGACAAAACTCGATGAATTTTTCTTTCACAGCCTTGGCCTCTTTCCCCATCAATTCCTGCTTCTTGGCAGTCGTATCTCCAACAAACCCCTCCACTAACAGCAAATCAGTCTTGCTCAAAGGATTAGGGAAGGCGCTGGGGAGTGCCACTTATGTACTAGGCATCGTAATATTCCTCCTCTCCTCCCACCCGTTATCTCCTGTACGAGGGGCCCCTAACCCTAATACATGATCCTTAACATCCCACTGTTTCACACCCAGGAGGGATCTTTGCAGACCTGCGACCTTTCTGCCAAGCTCCTCTGCTAATGCTCCTTACTCACCATCAGTTTTACAATTGTTAGGGTCTGGCTGATGGGTGGAACAAACAGGAAAAGAAACAGAAAAAAACACACCAGACTGGACAGAGAGCAATGAGGCTGGAGGTTGGGGAAAGGGCAGGAGAAAAACCAATATGAACAAACAACAAACTCCCCCAAACAGGAAATCAGCCACTCTTGCCTTTGAGAAATCTACAAATCTCAGGTGCAGAAGAAAAAAACAAACCCCACAAACCAAACAGCCCCTACCACCGCTGTCTCTGCTGGGATCCCAGCGGAAGGTTTTAATGTGTGGGTTTTTTTAAACCAATGCGATGCAATGGTGGGTCCAACAGGCAGAAAGTGCACTCAGAAAACAGAGGGAACCAGCCACTGCCCAGGGAGGGCCATGAAGCAACCAACGTCTTAGAGACCCAGGGAGGTCTGGCTCCTGTGGAGACCCGCATCCCTAACACCACCCCTCTTCCCGGACCCCAGGCTATGGTAGTCAGCCTCCGCATTGGAACAAAACAAATCACACCCAGCAGTGTGATTTGAGGAACGGAGGCCAAGCAGGACCAAGGTGGGGTCCTTGGTGCCTGGAACTTGCTGGCAAAGGCAAGGCCAAGGGCCACAGGGACCTCTGCCGAGCTGCCCCACACCTGTTCCACTAATGTCTCTGATCCGTGAGCTCCAACAAACAGCTGAACTGGCCTCCCCTGGGAGCGAACAAGTTCAGTCACCTGGCAGATTATGAGGCTAGAACCCTGTCCCAGGTTCGGGGGCTATAAGCAAGGTGCAGGGGTCAGAATCAGAGTCACAGGGAGTGAGCACTGGAAGGCCCAGAGAGAGTGCCTGGCCTCTAACTCCACAGACGGGAAAACAGAGGCCTACGGAATGAGGGTAATTTCTCAGCGCTACAATCTCACAACCAGTTGGTAGCCAGGACAAAGATTGCTTTGGAACCATGTTTTCTCCATGCTTTTAAAATGCTTCCTAAGAAATAAAACTCAGGACTTTAAGGCATTTACAACCTGGCTGAAAGGGCAAAACCTACACAGACGCAACACTGACACAAGCACTCTCCGTATGAAAGGCTAAATCCAGAGAGGCAGAGGGAGGCAGAGTCAAGAGCCTGACTGCAGCTGGGTGGGGTGAAGATCGGGGAAGAGATTTCCTGCAAAGGGAAACAACGCCAACCGGAAGCCTGGAAGGAGCAGCCCCGAGTTCCAAGGTTATTACTGTGTGTCTTCTCTGACCACCTTGTCTCCTCCTTGTCCACACCCAAGGAGGCTGGCAAGCTACCTAGGGCAGGTACAGAACTTGCTGTTTCCTGTTTCCTGTACTCTCTCATTCCTTCTCTTATTCATTCCACTAACATCCAAGAGCCTCCTAATATGACTAAAGACTTCCCCCTTCCCCCACCAACCTGTCCCTTGGGGAGCCAGATCCTAAGGAACAGGTAGAGAAAAGGTGAGGGTGGGCCAGAGGGGACTGCAAGGAAGGGCACCGCCCGGAAATGCCGGAGGAGCTGGAGGGGCCAGGTGAGGAGCTCCCCGTGGGCAAAGGCTGAGAGGGAAGGAGTCAGAGGAGAAGCAGGATGGGAATCTGTGTGATGCAACAAGACGGGTTGCGGGTGGACAGCCTGGGGCAGGATCAGGTCAGAGTTTGAGCCTGGGGAGCCTCACGCTTCCGCTGCCTGTTGTGCCCTGAGGGACAGGTGCTTCCCCGTGTCATGTGGCTAAAAAGCTGCAGAAGTTGCTCCGTGTACAGAGCAGCGCTTCCTCCAGCCCCTTGTCTCCTGGCTGCATCTTAGGGTTTCTCCCTCCTTGGCACCTCCGCCTTCCGCCTGGCCCCCTTCCCCTCGGGGGCTAAGGCGGGCCTTTAACATGCATGACAAACAGCAGACACTTAAATCCAGGCTGCTGGCTGCTTATAAGGGCTGTGGCAACAAAATTTCACATGTGCTAAAAGTGCCACACACTTTTAGCACACGTGAAAAGTAGTTCAAGAAGTGTGCCTGATTTACTCGAAGCTACTGCAGGTGAGAGCAGAACACGCAGCAGCGGGGGAGCAGCAGGAGGCAGGGGTCCTGCTGCCTCCCTCGGGCTCTGCCTGTGTGTGCTCCTAGCACCGTCCTTCCCACAGGTCCCTGGACAGCTGGCACAGTGAGCCCGCCGTGGAATCTGTCCCACCCAGGGACAGAGGAAGGCAGGGCTACTCTGTGGCCTCAGGCCCCAGGCAGGAGGAAAAGCAGACAGTGATGGGGTGAGGGGGTGTCCCTGGCCACACACACAGGAAAACAATGATGGGGAGGGGCTGGAATTAAGTTGAATAAAAATCGGAATCACAGAAAAGGTAGGGAAACACCTTGATGGGAGAACAGAGTCACCCCAACCAAACTCAGCAATTGGCAGATGTCTTAATCCTTGAGGTAAAGCTGCCCTCTCTGGTTCAGGAAATAAGCAAGCTCTAAATTCTGCTTACAACCAGCCTTAATCACAGGAGGGCACAGCCCACTGTCTGAGGCTGTTTCTGGCAAAGACAGGTCAACCACACTGGCCCTGGTGTAGCCCATCTGCTTCCCAATCTAAGTCCTTCAGGGCCTGGGCATTAGTCTAAGCCATTGGGAACACAGCCAGCTCCTGAGCTAGCAGAGGGTGTGGCTCCAGGAGGGATGGTCTGTATCTCGAGGATCCCTCAGGCCATGCCAAAACCAAGTTTCTGCCCAAATCTCAGCTTTGTTTCCTTTGCCCCCAATGCTCTTTGATGCTGGCTTCAGTGTGAGGAGCAGGCACTCTCTGGGCACCAGCAGGGTACCCACAACAGCAGCTGCCAGGGCTGTTCAGTTATTCCTGACCCAGCCAGTATGTATGAAGGAATTCAGAACTATAGCAACAACTCACATGCAGAGTGACTGGGACTAAGGGATATAAATTATGGCCTCCAAAGGGAAGTGGGGGAGATTAACAGCACAGGGTCTCAGAAGCCTATTTGCATATCAGGCCAAAAGGAAAACTGTATCAAAGAAGGATAAGAATTTGGGTTGAACTAAGATTGTGTTAGACACCAAAAAGTGCAGGAAAAATTCCTGCCCAAATTATTTCCATGCAACCAGTGGACACTCACCTCCACTGCTGTAAACTGTACTGTGTAAGAACTGCCTGGGCATTCCCACACATCGGAAACCCACATTTAGAACGTATGACAACACCGATGAGGAGTAATAAAAGTTGAGATAGTAAAATACAATGTAAAAGGCTAACCACAAACTACACAAGCGAGACAGTAACTGAGCACATTATAAAAGTTCAGGTCTTTGAGCCTAGATCAGAATTCTTGGCACAAAGATTCAAGACCCACAGTCATACAAGGTTATTTCATTCTAACTTCTTCAACCAGGCCACACTCCTGTTTCTTATAGTCCAATTCTCACCCAACTAATATACTTTTACGTAATGACTTCAACCTAAAGCCTTAAACGCTGGAGCACTCTTCAAACTCCAAGGACAATAGCAGCTTTGCTTCCTTGTTTTTGGCAATAATTCATTTCCTCAAGGATTAAAGACTCTGCCTCCAGCCATGCAACTCTGTCTCAGGAAATGTGAAATACTGCTCCATTAGAACAAGGACACTATTATTGCTTAATTTAAAACACAGCCTTCTTAGTTCGTCCCAATTAAGCCTTAAACAATTAGAAGATGGCATCACAATTCCAACCGTCACCTCTACATTTAACCGATCTTCAAACATTTAACCGATCTTCAAACTCAGTTTTTAATTTTTGTTAGATAAATACAAATCAAAAAGAAAGAACTTACAGTGGAAAGCAACAGATTCCTAACTCTTTAGCTCCAGATACTATGATTATACATTTATTCTTGACTTACCAGCTTTAAGCAACAATTGCTGACCCCGCAATACGAAAAGACCCTAAACGACTTGCTCCTTTGCCTATGTTTAATTACCGTACTACTTTAATTCTTCTATCTGCCACCCTTTAAGATTTAAATAATGCACTTTAACCCCTAGTTTCCCTCCATCGACTCCCAGTGCAGCCTCTCCAATCCCTGTCGGTGAGGGGACCAGCCAGCACTGTGGCCTTCCCTCCCCAACTCTCCTCTCGGCTGCTCCAAACCCACCGTCCACCACGAGCTCTGCTTCCACACGACCCTCGGAGCCATCGCCACTCCCCTTTTGCCCTGGAACCACAATTCGGCCATCTGCTCTTTTATGGAACCAGGTAAATAGTATTCAGCGCTGAACTAAACTGCGCTGAAATTATCCTCTTTCTGTCCGAGACCAGAATCAGAGGCCCTGACCTCAGAGGAAACTGCTCCCAGCATCAAGGTCAGGCTTTTCTTAGTCTGTCAACTGCTTGGTGTTCTGCACATTTGGACCACGACTTCTGCTTTTCTTGGCACTCCTCGTTACCCTTCCTTCACCTTGCAGTGTTTACTGTAGCCCAATCTTTCCTACGCTCCCAGTCACGCCTGTACTCAATCACGGTTTCTTCTTTGTTCAGGTTTCCTTCTCAGAGCCCCTGGACCTCCTGCTACCACACAGGGTGGCCCTCCGGCCTGCCCACAGGGCCATCCAGGACACCCCTTCCTGCCCTCCTGGGGGACCTGCTTTGACCTGGGATCCCACGTTGTCTTTTTTTTTAATTGATAATGACGTTTTAATCCTAAAGATACGAATTTGATGCCTGACAATATTCAGATATGTAGAAGGACAATTTGGATGAACCATTTAAGTATTGACTCTGCCCTAGAATTACATTACACCTTTAGTCGGAAGGCTCAACACATTTCTAAGTGTAAACCTAGACCAGAATAACAATGGGACGAACAATTGAGAATGAACAGGGGCCCATGAGCACGTATGCTGTTCCCCCTTCACTGTACTTGGCAGGTGGTTTGCCTCAGGACTTTATTTTTCCTCCCGTCCCAGCCCACTCCCCAAGCCCTCCCCTCCTCCCTCCCATTTCCACCCCACCTAGTTTTTATCCATGTGTCTTTCATACTTGTTCCTGTAAACCCTCCCCTTTGCCCCTGAAATTCCCTCCCCTCTCCCCTCTGGTCACTGTCAGCCTGTTCTCTATTTCAGTGACTTTGGTTATATTTTGCTTGTTTGTTTATTTTGTTGTTTAGGTTCCTGTTAAAGGTGATATCCTACAGTATTTGTCTTTCACTGCCTGGCTTATTTCACTTATCATAATACTTTCCAGTTCCATCCATGCTGTTGCAAAGGGTAGGAGCTCCTTCTTTCTTTCTGCTGCATAGAATTCCATTGTGTAAACGTACCAAAATTTTTGGATCCATTCATTTACTGATGGGCACCTAGGCGTCCTCTTATTTGAATTGTTTTCTTAGCTACCATCCTGAGGAACGCTACAGGAAAGATAAACTGAGTTCCAGCAGAGACAAACAATGCCACTATCCCGCTCTCAGCAGGTGGACAGTTTGGGTGTCAGGACTTCGATGTTGCCGCTCTAATTTACTCCAGTATCCAGCGCTGTCAATAACGATTCTGATAGGAGTCTTACTTTTCATTTCTTTGAGGGTGACTTTTAGGCTCCGCACTCCACCCCAGGTGCTGAACAGCGGGACAGAGGGTGAGTGAGCGAGCCCTGGTCGCTTCCCGCGTGCCGTGCGGCCCCTTCCAGTCCACAGACCCTGCGCACGGACTTCCAGGGAGCGCTCGTCGTGCGCTGATCCCTTCCCTCATTCCATTCTCTCTGGACCTCCTGGATTAATCTGCCTTCTCTCTCATTTCCCTTCCTTCTCTGGGGTTCTGAGACTCTTCAGCTTTATTTTCCAGTATTTCTAGGTTACATTTAAATAAAATTTAAATTCAATAAAATTTTAATGTTCAGCTCTGAGAACCTCCAAGACAAGAGCTCTTTGTTTCGATTGTGCCTTTTGCATAATGCACCCTGTTCTTACTTTGTGAATTTAATATGTTCTCAAATACCTGGAGGGTATTTTACCTGGAAGCGCCCTCCTCCCTCCCCTACAGTTCTCGGTCTGTTCCTGGATTACCTGCTTCTGCCAGTTTTTCTGTTGGTTACCTCAGCCATCCCTCTTGTGCTGTTAGCTCTCATCGCATGCCTGGTAATCAATCCTTGGTTGTCTTGTTTGGCTATTGTATAAAAAGGCCCATTTCTGGCTCGGTCTCACCCTGAGCTGGAATTCTGAAAGGGAGTCCAGGGTGGGGCCTGCTGAGGGCAGTTTTCACTTTGGACTCAGCGGGGTCGGGAGCTGTTGTCTG